>BRDA01021477.1:0-17500 GCA_036984385.1 Crenuchus spilurus
ATATATAATCTTGTTAATGTACTTTAAAACTGAAGTACGGTAATTAAAGAGGTTAAAGGAAAGCGGAAGGGAGAAAGAGAGAGAATGAGAGACAATGATAGAAAATGAGATAGAAAGAGAGAATGAGAGAAAATAAGAGAGAATGATGGAGAATAAGGTGGAATGAGATGGAATGAGAGAATGAGGGAATAAGAGAATGAGAGAATGAGGGAGAATATGAGTAGAGATACTAATTGCCAGAAGGTTCAAACGGTAAACAGTGTAAATGCAGATTACATCAGATTAGCTCTGAGGCTCTTTGATGTGAACACTGTTCTGGTTACTCAGTGAGAGGAAAAAAGCGGTTAAAGAGGCAGAAAATGTAAGCTCTGCAGCTTTACAGCCCAATAACGAGATTTAATCCACATTTGAAAGACAAATCTGGTCAAATTAGGAATAGCCAGTTGGAGAAGAATTCATCTGAAGCCTCACTTAAATACAAATGGGGTCAGACATAACACTACTGCATTATACCTGTATCATATTCAGTGTATGTACTGTATTTCTATTATATATCTACATAGCTATCTATGTCTGTCATATATATAATATAGTGTGTAGTAAAGTGCATTAAAGCTTGAAGCAGACTCCACACATCCTCAAGCCTCCATTGTGACAATAGAGCACAGTGGACTGCTGTGTGAGAGGAATGAGTGTATCCAGCTAACGGAGGAGAGAGATAGTAGGGACCCTGTTAGCAGTCGGAAGCCCTAGTGCTGAAAACCAATAGCTGGTGTCAAGAGCTTTTTTAGCCTATCCGGGCAGCTTGTGGCAATAAATAGCAACAAGAGATGTCCAAACTATGACATAAGACAGCTCGTCAGCTCAGGCCACCAGCATGGATCATAACCGGAGTCATCTCTCCCTGAGACTGATAGAGAGCAAATCATGAATTCTACAGCTGCTTTCTCAACACTGCATATTTCACTCACCATCATTAATACTTAGATAAGCTTAGTTTAACTAGTATTGCTGCATATCTTATCTGTACACTGGGCTAGAGCTAAGAGAATAGCCAGCTGTAACAGAGGCTGCCCCAGCAGAAAGTCTGATGGTAAAATGAGGGTATGTGGGAGGAGAGTGTCATATATGGACACACCTGGAGACAGGAAAATGTTGTAAAATGAGGTGGTGTAATACAAAATCTTAATTGTACCTTTCCTGGTTATTGTACTAATATAATGACAACAGTTCTGAGTATTGATGAATTATCCTGTGTCACTGGCAAACTTAAATGTACAGATCTAATAGAAACTGGCATACAATCAAAGAAAAACAAGCATAAACACTGATTAAATGTTTTTGAAAGTTTAAATCAAACAAAAATTGAAGCATGTATTATTAAAAGGATGTTTAATTTAAGCATGTATTATTAAAATCTATCTATATACATACATACATACAATAATAAATCAATAAGTCTAGATAAAATTATCTAAATAGATAATATATTTTTTTAAATTTTATGTTCGATAAAGTATTTTATTAAAGATAAAAAAAAGAGATTCACAATAGACCTGTGATAAATATAACTAAAGAAACAAGACCATTCTTATTTCGGCTGGGCTTCTGCTGTTGCAGTAACTGTGGAAATTAAACAGATGTTTTGCATTAGCTTACCACTGATGGTGCTATAAAGCATTAAGCAAAAATGCCCCATAATCACAGAGAGAGAGGATCCTCAGCACTATTACTGTGCAGCAGACAGTCAAGGCCATGTAAGAATTCAGTGCAATAAGCAGGGAGTTTGTGTAAGTTGATGATATGAATGGGCAGCGAGGTATAGTTTAGGTTTCAGATCTAACAAGCTATTAAAAATGTAGCATTAAAAGTAAACAAGTGCTGAAGTTAATTTGTTAGGAGCAGACAATGCTTCCAGCAAAACAGTTAATTGCTCACTAGAGCACAAGCCACCAAAATGCTCATAAAGAGGATGGGAGGGGGGCATGAATAACACCCGCCACCTCTACTGCCTCCTCATACAAGCATGGTCTCCTCCCCTGATCGCCATTCTAGATCCTCACAAAAATATTATGTTGCCACTGGCAACAATTTAATAAAATAACCAATCACACGTGCCTTTCCAAACATTTCTGAAATCAGTCCGAGGCCGTCTGAAACGGTATGTTGTCTCATCTCTGCGTTAAGAGTTCTCAACACGATTTATTGCATAGTGATAAATGATCATTGGGCTTGTTTTGGCAATAGAGGAGGATACTTATGAATGACCGTCTGATGGAGCCTGCAGGGTTGGGCTCTGTCCTATCAGCAGGATTGGTAGCTCTGATTGTGTTTGGAAAGCTGGGGTTAAGTGTGCATAGACACACATACAGCATCACTATGGACCAAGAACATTTGTTTCACAATAACAAGCCAGTGACAGCTCTCATCAGGAGATCTCACTCACAATTGTGAACTTGTGGGCAGAGTGCACCACAGTTTGTTTTTCCTGTATCGAATGTTCCCTCAGTTCTCCCTCCAACTATACAATCACATTTTCCTAACACAAAGTTTTAATCACACAACTAAGAATGCCACGCCTTCGCTAGCTGTGCAGCATTCTGAGTGAAGAACCTGGATGGCCAGACTCATGCCCAGTACTGCACAACATGGATCTGGGTGCACACAGTCAGGGTCCAATCGTCACTCTGGTTTTGACCTTTAAAAGAGTGCTGCACATGAAGCTCTGCAGAAGAGGCGTCCCTTCCCACGGCCCCTCCCATCTGCCAATGCTCACTGTCGAATCAAAAGGCTCTTTATTTGAAGTTTTCCTTCATGTCGCAAACAGTTACTGTAAATAAAGAACAAACCAAATCAGACAGGGCAATATAGCAACTGTACTTAACACTGAGGTCAGAGAACATGGTGGCCTTAAACTGAGCATAAAGATATATCATGTCTCCTGTCTCACAGCAAGTAACTCCTGCTCCCTAGCTATTAATTAACATCTACACATTCAATATGTGCTCTTTCGTGAATGGTTTACTTGTATACTCTGTAACATGCATGTGACTGACTACTATCCTGGACTCTCATTGCTGTACAGTGCCACATCAATAATGAGAAAAAAAAATTGTTCATAATTTAGTTCAGAAAGGTAAACTGTCATTTTATCTTCAGGACATGTAAAGTGACATTTCAAGCTTTTTATTTTACTGTTGATCAGTTTGGCTTACAGCTCATGAAAATCTGAGTAAATTACTTTTCAAACAGTATCAACATTAAAACCAATAAGGCTTGAAATGTGTCACTTTATGCATAATGAATATAAGATTACATTTGATGTTTTTGAATTAAATAATGAATGTTTTTATGATTTTCTTATTTTTGGAGATGCAATAGCTTTTGAGAGCTGATGTGTAACTGTTAAATCTTTATTTTATTTATTTTACTTTATCTGATTATTTACAAAACTTTACAGAAAATGAAATGAGCAAAAGAAGGATTAGAAATATGACACATTATATATAATACTTTTAACATTTTGTATTAAATTAAAACAAATTATAGCAAACTAGTACATCTCCAACAATTAGTTGTTTGATCCTGTGTGTATCTAGGTAGCAGAGCTGGTTAATTTGACAATATTTATTATCCTGATAAATTACATCATAATATAAATTTCTAAGCACCATGAGTACTCAAAATGCTTCCAGTATCTGAATAAAATACGAGAATAATTAGTAATAATTATTTGGATTTGACTGGCAGCACAGCATGTAAAATGTCAAATAGGAATCCTTGCATTTATAATTTTTGTTAGTATTTTTTAATGCTGGCTTATTTTGATCAGTTCTAATTTAGCAAATAGCTAAAATAATTATATTGTGTATGGTAAAAATGATAACATACTGCCCACCTCTATTAGGCACTCTGCTTGATGTGTATAAATGGTTGTTTATGATGGTTAGGGCATTTTAATGTCTGTCCACAGACAACAGATGTAAGTTAATCTTTATTGTTAACTCTAGCTCATGTATACATTAATACTGGCCAATGAACCTGTGAGGAAAAAATAAATAAATTAGAATACAAAATGTAACAGCACCTACAGTACTGCTTAAGCCCAGTGTGAGAAAGTCAGACCAATCCGATACCTCACTTAGCAAGCATTGGAGTTTACACCTTTCAACACTCCAACACAGAATCTATGCAGGATATCTGGGGTTCCACAACCTGGGAATCACTCCTACAGAAGCTAGCTAGGGTTACAGGGAGGGATCGTAAAGATACTTTAGACCGCTCATGTTGCAACATCAAATATGTGGACATTCCAATGACAGCAAATTATTGAGTGCATACGAGTGTGGTGTCGCATTGCTGTCAAAATAACTCTCTAAAATGTTGGCTATCCTCACAGATAGTAATGTAAGGAACTCACATTAAGGGTAGTAAAGCTGCAACCAAAAAATCAGTAACCTGTAATTCAGGCTAGCAAAGTGAGGAAAGCCAAAACATACACCTACGGAACATGAAATTTAGACCTAAGAACCACAGAACCTAAACACCTTGGCAACGAAATACAAACGTTACCTGGTGTGAACTTCTCCAGGCATTCTTATCATAATGGGATTATATCACACCATTCTCATCAGCACTGGAAAGAGATCACAGAAGTATAGCTAATTGTTACTAAAGAATGTTGGGTCATTTCTCCTTTGCCTGTGTGTGAGCACCACAGTGGATCAGAGCTAAATCTATAGCAGCACATGATCGCACACCTGCTGTTGCAGTGAAAGATAGATATGTTAATGGTGGAGTGCACACAGCTGTGCACAGGCTGCTTACAACCTCAGCCAAAGTTAAACATCAGCTGAACTGCTATTTCATGCCTGCACTTATATCCAGTCTGATTGTAAAAACAATCTGAAGCTATTCTCGCCTAAGGGATGTCTACTTTTTTTTATTCCACCATCCAATTTTTTAAAGCTTCACTTACACAGGTTATATTCTTACTTTCCAAAAATCAAACGTCTTTTAAAATAATTGTGTCATTCTTGTAGAATGACTAGATACTCCTGAGCAGGACTACACAGCAGAAGTTCATTTTACAGATGTGTGCTTAGATAAAGAATATTTTCTTTACAGTTTTGCCAGGGGCATGATTTCATTCTGCCAGCAGAGTGTAAAGCATGATTTATGCTTGGCTTTTGACAGATGCGGTTTTGGAAATTCATGTCCAGATCTGCGTACTTCTTGAGGGTCATGAGCCAGATTTGGTGTGTAAACAAATAAAGGAGGAAAATATTAAGTATGGTGTCTTTGTCTCTTCTAGCTTCTAGAACGTGCTTCCCATCGAGCCTCAGGCCAGTCTGTAGTGCTCTCCTGAACGTCTCTGTGCTTGGCCGGTCAGTAATGTGGACAGCATGCTGAGCACTGCTGCAGCCCATTATGTGAACCTCCCTCCCACATTAATAAGCACAATTCTCTGTGGATGGCCATTCTTTGGTGTATTGTCAGTGTAAGTGTACAGCAGCCTGCTGTTGGGGAATGTATAGTTGCAGTAAAAGTGCGCTTCATGAAAGGGGGACTGGACTCATGCTTGATGAGATGGCCCTGCAAGTGCAGATGAACTTCTCAGAGAAGCAGCATTTACTCAACACTGACTTGTTGCAAAGCCCTGTAACAGACAAAAACATCAGTAGAAGAATAGATGAAGCCCAGTTTGGCCACAAAAATGCACTTTATTGATCGTTACAGCAGAATTTGACGGCACTGGTGCACACAGGATGAAGAATAAATCGTTCATACTTGGTAATGGCCTATGCCCCAGACGGAACACTGGAGAAAGAACAGTTGGACATAAACAACTTGAGGAGCCCTTATTTGGAGAGCACTTTGAGAGGGAAATTGCTGTAACAAGAACAATGACGCTAAAAGTAGAGAGTGGAGGCTATGAAAGCACAAAAAAGTACAGAAACAGAATCATTTAATGGCAACATACAATCGCATCATGGAAATCTCAGTGGGCCTCATCACATCTCTTACAATCCTTTGTAGAAAGGTTTTTTTTAATGTATTTGGTTTGCATTGTGTGGAGAACCTAATTTATTGAGGTTGACCCCAGCTCCTTTTTTGTGCAACAGCCATCTTGAAGTACAATGGCAGGAAGGCTTGAAACCTGAGAGGAACTGAATCTGCTGTTTACAATTTTTTCTCCTTCTTTATTCTACATTGCATTTTCCTCCGTTTAGAAAAAACTTGTTTTTGTGCCCAAGAGGAGCTGTAAAGTGATGTCTAAGCATTCCATGGCTGCGCAATAAGGCTCCGTTAACTGGACGCTGGGGGGCCGTTGTTTTGTACCGTTTGGAGAAATGGGCCCGACAGAGGAAATCATGGCCGCCCCGTGACCCTTCTCTGACCCCCGGTCCTCAAGGCCTAAATGGAATGGGGGGCTGCTTTAGGGTTAGAGGTTTAAGGGTAACAAATCATGCAACACTTTACTGCTATTTAAAAGTGGAGCGCCGAGGCCCATGCGGGCCAGAGGAGTGCTGCGCAGTCTGGAGGGTGGATGGGAGAGAGGGGTCAGGGATGGGTAAAGCTCCACTGCAGTCCACCCTGAGAGGAGCAGGTCAGAGCAGGTCTGGGCCCGATTAACAGAGAGCAGAGGGAGAGAGGGGGAGAGCTCTTGATCTTCCTCATATCTCACCATGCTACTCCAGCTCCGAGGGCCTGCACTCGTCTTTCATCCAGACAGCACGCAGAAGGAGGCTCGAGGAACGTCAACCTTTGTGCCCTTCAGTGTGGGGGGATTAGAAACCAGCTTTTTTTTCCTTCAACCATATACAGTAACTTTTCACTTACCAGTTCTGTCCTGAAATACGAGCATTGTTTCCAAAGTTTGAAGGTATAAAAATGACTGGAAATCCTGACTTATTGAATTTGTCTTTATTTATATTTAAACAAACGAAAATGAAGATGAAAATGCACAGAGCATCAGGACCACTCAGTACCACATGCCATATGGGGGATGGCAGGTTCGGGGGTTGTGGTGGCAGTAAACAGTTCCAAATGATCCACACCCCATCAAGTCAGAGAGAAAGGGGTAAGCATGAGAGCTGATAACAGACATGACCTCCCTGCTGGCCTCAAGAGAGAGTGTAAGGGTCAGAGGGAGAGGGCTGTGATAAGAAGTGCTACCTGCCCTTCCCTCCTTCCTCGGGGGACTTTCTCAGAACTGCAGAGCTCTGGGAGCTCAGGCTCAGTCCAGGGAGAACGCATGCTTCCTAGCGTGATTTTGCACAGAGGTACTATCCTGACCCTGATCCCTCAAGGTTCAGCTGGAGTTCAGGGCAGATGTTTGCCAGCAGCTTTGCGCAGCGGGAAACCTAAATTGCTTCCGGATTGACGTCTCCACCGACAAATGCCCTCAGTGCCCCCACCCATCCACCTCAACATCACCCTGAGCCTGCGTCATCACTGGCTCGGCCCATGGCACAGAGTTACGATGTCTGTGGGGAAGCAGTCTTTAAGCAGGATCCCTCTGTCCCGTTGGCAGTCCAGTTCCGCTATGAAGCCGTACCAGTAGATGACCAGACCCGGGCCAAACCTGTAAACAAGGATTTCAGTTCAGAAAGACTATAAAACTCGTGTCAAGTTCACATTAGGGTTACACAATCGAGTGCAGCAGCTTTCAAAGCAGCAATCATGCAGAGGTCAAGTGGATTTTCTTGGCTGGTTTAGTCAAATGACGAAAAACTACATATGACAGGAGGTGCCGGTAAAACTGAGCAGAATACTGGCTTTTGATCCACCCCTTTAGGAAACATGACTAAGAGTATAAAACAAAAGCCGTTGTCCGATAAGATCAGCAGACGATACATAAGCAGGATCTCTTTACAATGGGACTTCAACAATAATAACTCTGGAGAGGAACAGTGCTGGAGATTAGTGCTGCAGAGAAAGCCCAGAGTGAGTAGAGCAGAGAGGCCGTGATGGAGGGGAGCAGTCTCCCTCTAATAGTGCATCTGTCAGTGCTCTTCCAGTACTGTCCAGCTGTTTCATTCACATGGACACTTAAAGTACAGCCATTTTGCCTTGGCTCACGTTGCACTTCTGGAGAGCTATAAATAACAGCACTCACCCGCTTGCTGAGAAAAGCAGCGCTCAGACAATATTCAAATCTACCTTTTCTTTGACCCCACTTCTCTTTCCATCTTCACAGCTTTTTGTGTTTTCCTACTCACATCATATATCTACATACCAAAGAGGTCATTATAACAGGCTTTGCTGAAACAGAGGAGCTTTATTTCACAATTTTCTTGACATTCAATAAATCATTTCTTGAGCTATTTACTATGCCCTGAAGAATGGCAACGGGCTCATCTGTCGAGGAAAGATCACAGCTTTGAACTTGAAGATATGGGCATAACGCCATGTCAGAGTTGAGCTGCTTTTTGTGATAGCAGAGAGAGACACACTGAAAAAAAGATTATTTAGTGACATACACTGTCCAGAGACAATAAATGAGTCTTAGAGGTCTCAACCAAGTCAGACAGGAAGCTGCCTGACAGGCTGCGCAGTGCGGCAGGAAGTTCATCCCCCCAGGAACAGTTAATAAAACTCCAACTGTGATCAATCATGCCATCAGAAAAATACTGCTGTTTCCATCAACATCATAATCACGATCATCTATACGGTCGTTACCACTTACACAGCTTCACAACCACACACCATCATCATCATCAACAGCATCTTCCCTTGCGTTGTTACAACCTCCACCATCCTCATCCCCACCAGTGCTTCCTGACTGCTACACGTTGTTATATCTATAAATAATGAGCTGTTTGACCTGTGTCGGACGTGTCGGGGCAACTGAACTGTATAAATAACCAGAAACCCCAGCAGAGGTGCAGAGGCTGCAGCATGAAGCGAGTACATGCGACTGCGGCCCTGCATTCCCTGTTTTACAGGCTGTGATTTACAGTCCAGTATCTCTGGGCAAACAGGCCAAAACTAACAGCCCTGGAGAGAGAGCCCACAGATGCACTGCAAGTTCACCACAAAGTCACACATAGCTGAGCCATTCAGCAGAACAGTCTGCAGGGTGCAGGTTTTTTTTTTCTTCCATCCACCCTCGTTCCCCATCCCCCTACTCTAAAAGAGTCCCATATTCTGTTGCACTGCTGTATGGATGGCCATTCTTTTTATGGAAATGTTATGGAAACAAAACCTAAACATTTACATTAGATAACTTTGGAGAGAGGTTAAGATAGACTTTTATTGAGCATTGGTGTGTATTGCTCTTTTCAGACAGTGAGGGTGGAGGTGGGGTTGAAGGAAAAAGGTGGGGGCTGAGAGAGGGGAAAAAGCAACCTTCTGAAAAGGTTAAAACTGTACATCAATAGATAAGGCACCAGTGTACGATACATCATGTCCCTACGTTGTCAGGGGCGGCCAGGCACAAATTGAAACAAGCAAAATTATAAACACTGGGGAACAGTGTCACCATGGCTGTACTGTAAAGTAAATAAATGGAGTTTGAGTCCTATTTTGAATTAATAGACTAGGAGTCCTTGAGGGGAAAAAAAGACGGCAATACAAGAAACGAGTTGTTGGCAGTGGAAAGGGTGGAGGTAAAGGGCTTAACATCAGGGGGTCCCAGGTTAAGGAGATGGGCCTGTGACCATTTGAAAATAAATAATAATAAAAACCTCAATGAAAGGTTTCCATAAATAATGCAGTAAACGGCACAAGGCACCAATCATAATTGCGGTCTATTATGCGGGCCAATGCTCCATCACCTAAAGCTGGCACCCAGCTCGGGGAAGTCGGTGATCTTCCAATAAACATCTAACTGCGTAACGAGTTGGTGAAATTGTTTGTGAAATGTAGCTAATTTGGAGCGTGCTAGCTTTGGCGGGCGGAGTGAGTGGGATGCCGTGGAGAGCGCTGCTGGCAGACACGCTGCCATTAGCCATAACGAGCGGCCTGCATTTGATTTTGAAGCAGGTGCCATGCTGGTTAAAACGGCAGCTTAATGAGAGCACAGCACTTAAGAACAAAAACCCAAATGGAGGTGCTGAGAGAGTAAGCTGCCATTAGTGTGGCCTCCTCCCCCTCTCAATGCACACGTGTAATCGCAGCGTAATTAAATAACTAATTACAGCCCTCCATGGTGTCTTCTCAAGCTCTCCCCAGCAGCTCTTAGCAACATCCACAGAATACCTTTCCATCATTTAAAAGCACCTTATGCCTAAATTGATAACCTCTGCTAGTTAAACCAAAGTTGTATGATTTCTTACAATCAATGATTTGTACTTTTAAATTCAAATTTCAGTAGATCAAAGGAAAACAAATCCACAGTAAAGCCAATCAAAAGCAGTCATACATCAAAAAATGAGGAAAATCATTGAAGTTAATTTTAATGCATAATTTAATTTAAATGAAATGTTCTTTATAATGTTGATCAGTATGGCTCACAGCTTCTGAGTTGGCTGGTCAATCAAACACAGTAATATGCTCAGCATGTAGTAGTAGTTGGTAGTAGTTTTAGCACTGTGGACAGGTGCAAAGTTCTGCTTGAAAAGGAACCCGTATCTCCATAAAGCTCGTCAGTAGATGGCTTCACTGTTGTTGGACTTGAAATAAACACAGTGGACCAACACCAGCATGACCATCAGACAGTGGAAATTTCACACTGGACTTCACCTTGGATTCTGTGCCTCTACACTCTAGGCCACTGATTCCAAAATTAAATGCAAAAGTACTTTAATCTGCAATGAGGTCTGACCAACAGTCCAGCTCTTTTTCTCCTGAGCCCAGGTGAGATGTTTCTGATGTTGTCTCTGGCTCAGAACTGGCCTGATAATAGGAATCCTGCAGCTGTAGCCTCAGGGATACTCAAAGCTGAAATATTCTAATAATTTGCGACAGAATTTATTATTATAATTAGCAATTAACAACATTAAAACAAAAAAGCTTGAAATGGCATGTGCAATGAACAGAAAATATGAAGAAAAAAAACTACAAAAAACAAACAAAAAACAAAAATGATACCTCCATCACATTTAGCTGGTATTCTCAAATCAAAAACGAAGTAAAAATGTATACATATGCCATACATCTGGCAACCTACTGACCAAATCTGAGACTTTCTTTCTGTTGTTGACCTACTAACCTGGAGTACGATGACAGATAAAGTGAGAGAGAGAGAGAGAGAGAGAGAGAGAGAGAGAGAGAGAGAGAGAGAGAGAGAGAGAGAGAGAGAGAGAGAGAGAGAGAGAGAGAGAGAAAGGACAAGAAAGAGAGAGAGAGAGAGAACGAGAAAGAAAAAGAGAAAGAGAGAATGAGAAAGAGAGAAAGAAAGAGAAAGAGAAAGAAAGAGAGAGAGAGAGAGAGAACAAGAGAGAAAGAAAGAGAAAGAGAGAACGAGAAAGAGAGAAAGAAAGAGAAAGAGAGAAAGAAAGAGAAAGAAAGAGAGAGAGACAGAGAGAGAGAGAAAGAGAAAGAACAAGAAAGAGAGAAAGAAAGAGAATGAGAAAGAAAGAGAAAGAGAAAGAGAAAGAAAGAGAAAGAAAAAGAGAAAGAAAGAGAAAGAGAGAGAAAGAAAGAGAAAGAGAGAGAAAGAAAGAGAAAGAGAGAGAGAAAGAGAGAGGAAGAAAGAGAAAGAGAGAGAAAGAGAGAAAGAAAGAGAAAGAGAAAGAAAGAGAAAGAGAGAGAAAGAAAGAGAGAGAAAGAAAGAGAAAGAGAGAGAAAGAAAGAGAAAGAGAGAGAGAGAAGGGCTTGTGCTGTCACAGCTTTGGTCTGGCCTGGCTCTCGGCTGGTGATTAATTGGTGTTTATTTATAGGGCTTGAACTGGGTGACAGGGGGCGGGGGCCGACTCAAGGCTGTGAGCAAGGCGATATCGGCACAGAACCTCCGTCTTGCATGTTTTACTGGACCAGCCTGGGGCCCTGGATACAGCAGCACAGAGATAATAACAAAAAGCCTCCACACAAACAGGATATTTAAAGAGGTATGGCCTCGCCTGGACAGAACACTGCAGATGGTAAACAAGCATTGTGTGCTGCTTCTTTCTTCATAAATAATCACAAACATGGTCTGTGCTGTAAGCCTCAGGTTTTCTCAGGTATGTAAAAATCTCAAAAACGTGCACTGCAGTTAATGTCGATCCGGCTGCCATAATGATCCCACTGTGGTCCAGGTGTAATTTTAAGAGACACTTTTATGTTCTCTTCCTGCTGCTGTCAGTGAGGTTTAAAATGGCTGCGATGCAAATGCTGCTACTTCCCTTCTTGTTTGATGGCAGGGTGGTAGTGATATGTACACCCACAGGCATGATATGTCAATATGCCTAGAGAGATTAAAAGGGGGATTGAGGTCTTTTATCAGTAAACCTAGGAATCTCCGTGACCCAGAGGATAAAAGCTGCCTTGGGTCTACACATCTCAGATCTCATTCAGCTAGGCTGGCAATGGCAGAAACCGAGAAGGCCCTGCCCACCACACATATTGATAACCTCATTAATGTGTAAAGGTAAAGATCCTCACCCTCATCCAGCATGTGGCTGTAATTGCATAAAACTGCGAGCACTCATTATCCTCCACTCATGTATTAATGATCGCCACACTACTGGTGAGGTGAGATCCAATAAACACCTGGCCTGTCCGTGATAATGACTAAGGAGATGGCACTTCCAGTTTTAGCCACTTAATTTCCTTTGAAATGACAGGGTGGAAAAGATGGCCAACACCAAAAGGGTCAGTAATCAAGATGCAGAAAGATTACACACTGAACCTAGATCTGTTCCCTTCATGCATTTGGTCTTTGTTAAAATTAAACCCAGCTCTGGTATGGAAACCCACTGATGTTCTCTCCATGTCAGGAGTTGGTGCTGCACTTGTTCATGAAGTTGCTGGTGCTGCGCCCCATAAGGCTCAGATCTGCAGCTTCACGCTCAGACTTGCTCTGACACATGCCTGCCTGCTTTGGCTACGCGGCAAAACCAAACAACCAACGGCCTGGCTCGTGGCCTGTCAGTGCACAGACGTGGAAGCCGCTCAGAGGAGCCTGTGTGACACTGAAGCCATGACGTCCTGATAAAAGACCTTCAACAGAACATGTGCAGCTCGGCCAGCGTTTCACTACACCACAGTAACCCCCCTTTCCAACCTCAGAGTGATTGGGTTCCTTTGAGGATTGGGCTCACATGAGAGACTGGCTCACCTTCTCGCTCCGGATCAAGTGTTGGGTGACCTGGAGTTCAGCAGATCTTTAAGAGCAGTCTGTTCTCTATCACCCTAAATGGCACTCTCCATCACACAAATGGACAAAAGCTTTCATTAAGACTTCCTTAGAGTGAATTCATTATGAGATGATGATTCGGATGGCATTTCATTACAGGACCTTGTTTCTAAGAACGGATGGATTAAATTGTCCATTGGAAGATCAACAACACTATTTCAGTGCATAGATATTTTTGCATTTCTCAACCATGGACAGTGCACAGCGTAAAACTCAGGAACATTGATCCAGTAGAGTCTTTACAAGCACACTGAGGTACAAACCCTTAATAGAAAGAGCTCCTGCATGTAAGCTAAGAAGTGTCCCTGGTGTTAATTTGCAGATGAGCCCACGTCATGATGATGAATGGATATCTTTGCCTCAGTAGCATGATGAGGAAGAACTCAGCCTGATGATGAGCATCAGTGAGACTTCTGTGACAGTGTCGAGGGGATACAAGCTCCTTTAACCTGTTATTCTCCACTCCTAGCAGCCCCTATCCAATAATTAGCAAGTCTCTCTTGGGGGGAAAGCAACAAATCCCTACGAATGGCCTCCATTCTGTGTTGAACAGGCCTTGCTATGGGTTTTGGCCTAATCCTGCCCTTAACTATGCTTGCTAATGTGTTTCCAATTTATGATGAGCCCCTCTGCAGCCATGGCGGTAATCAACAACAGTTTGGAGTGTAACCTAAGCTGGGTCTGACTGGGCTGGCCCAGGCGCCTCTATGCTGGACTATCCTGCATCTCTGGTGCTCAGAGGGCTGAAGTAGACGTGTTCCTTTCAGATAAACATGCCTTTCAGGCTGCAGGGGACTACTAATGGCTTGACTAAACTGACCTCACGAGCATGGAAGTTTTAGGAGTCCTAACCAAAAAGTAATTGCGAGATGCAGTGTTGATTTTCCTTCCTCTTCAGAGCACATGGCAATATCTTATAAAGTGATCCTTAGCTGCAAATTCCCATCTTTCAGATACTGAATTCATGAGGAAGCTGATGGAGAAGGGGTAAATTACCATTGCTTATAAATAGGTGTGAAAGTTGGTGTCTGACACCGAAGGAGAAAAACCTGTGGGAGAAGCCCACCCCCAACAAAATAAGAGCAGCCAGAGCAAAGAAGGGCTGTGTGAAAAGACCTGGCTTTCGTCCAAGTCGCCACCTTTGGAAGTGCACAGTGGTGTTACCGCCACTAAATCAACATGTCAGCACCACGGCATCTGAACTTTTCCTGTAGTCCATATTGCTTGCATTGACTGTAATGAATTGTTACTCTAGCCACTCTGGTGCAAAAACATGGAGACCACACATAACTGCCATTCACCAACAAAACATTGTCATCATCACACTAAAGTCATGGGTGTCAGCTCAATATTTGGCCTTGATTATGCTCGTGTAAAACTCAACTCAGTATTTCTTACATTTACTTTGACGTTTATTTCATTGCAGACAGTATGAAGCCAAATATTTCATGCTTTGTCTGGCCAACCTCATTTCACTTGCTAAAATACATCACTTGTTTAACTGGGTTCTGGGTTCCCTTTATCTACTTTTAGGACTGATGAAATTTTATCATATTTTTTCAGAAATAAAGAAAATTTTAAAGGGTTCACAAACTTTCAAGCACCACTGTATAAATGTACTCTGCTAAGGGCACAGACAACCTTGTACTATGACAAACCATGGCTTTTTAATTTTTTGCTGATAACTGTCAGGAAGGTCGTTTTTATCTTTTGTCCAAAACACATGGTGTCCATTTCTTCCGAAAAAGATCAGAAGTACTCATTTGTCTGACCACAGTAAACATTTCCTCTGTGTGATGGCCCAGATGCATACAAGCCCAGAGAAGTTAACGCCACTTCTGGACATGGTTAAAAAGTGGCATTTGTGAATGTAATTCTATTGTAGTACTTTTTCGCTGTAATCCCTTATTCATGTGGCTATATCAGCTATTGATGAAAGATAATTCTTGATACAGGGTTGTCTGAGTGAATCGGAGATCACAGATGTTCTGCTTAGGCTTGAGACCTTGCCCTTTATGCACTGAAATTCCTCCAGATTCCTTGAATTGTTTAATGATATTTACTCTGCAGAAGGACATGTGTGCAAAATCCTTCCAATTTTTCTTTGAGGAATATTATTTTTAAACATTTTATGGATACTACATTTGTTTCAAATTATGACAATCAACGATCACCTCTTGAAAATTACGTAATTTATTTATTTATTATTATAATTTTTACCCCAATACTAGCCCTAAATTGTCCCCTTCCCAAATTTTTTTGGAATGTACTGCAGGTCTACAATGAAATAAAATGTAGGATATAAAAAAGTATAATGTTTACATTATACAGTATAATTTACGTTCCATAGGGGAAAACAAAATTGCCACAGTCATTTGTTCCCATCAACAGTCAGCTGGTCCATCACTGGGCCACTGGATCTGTGTGTGGCAAACAGAGATGTCTTGCACATACACACATTTACATCAACTACAACACACGCATCAAAAAATGTACTAAAGAAATGAATGCAAATTATGCACCTCATTGGTCATTAGGAACACATACCTTGTACCTACATCCATTGTCTATTTTATCAGCTCCTCTTTCCGTATACATGCACTTTGTAGTCCTACAATTAAAGCCTGCAGTCCATCTGTTTCTTTCACACACTTTGTTAGCCTCCATTCACACTGTTCATCAGTGGTCAAGATCCCCCACAAAGCAGGTATTGTTTAGGTGGTGGATCATTCTCAGCACTGCAGTGACACTTATGTGGTGGGGTGTGTCAGTGTGCGTTCACTGGTGCAAGTGGATCAAACAGCAAACCTGAAGAAGGATTTAAACACCTCGGTGTCACTTCTGGAGTGAAAATAGTGCACCAACCAAAACGATCCAAAGTTTCAACAAGGTAGGTGTGTTAGAGTGGACAGTGAGCTAACAGTGCTCACAATCTCCAGCTGTTCTGCTTTGTCTGATCCACACGTAACACACACTAACACACCACCACCGCGTCAGTGTCAGTGCAGTGTTGAGAACAATCCACCACCCAAATAATAGCTGCTCTGTATTGGGCCTGTCAACTGAAGAACAAGGTAAAAGGAGAAACAGTGTGTAATTGCAGAATGATAACGTGCACTGTGCAAACTCCATTGTCCTATATCGGGAATGGAAGTGATAAAATGGACAGAGTATACAACATATATGAGATGTGTACCTAATGAATTGGCCAGTGAGTGCAGACCAATACAAATTACTCACCTTTAGACTGTACTATAGAAGTAGGAAATGTCCAGAGCATTAAAAGCTAGGCAAAACACCTAATAGACTAAAGGACTAATGGAACAACTACATTTTGTGGAATAAAATCTGGATACAAGTTAAGAATCTTTTTTCTTCTCCTGTAATCACCATTTGGGTAACATTTAATTCTGATAAGGAGATGAGAGTGAACTGGGAATGCTTTGTTACTGCTAATCTACACGGCCTGCAGCCCATGTTTTTGCTGATGATCTAGGGTGCAAATCAAATTTCTTTGTCATTTTAAAAAATTTACAAAGCAAACACAAAACAAGTGGGACCATGGCCCCTGGTGGATTCCTGGCAGTCAGGGTTATAGTTCCTCACACTTGCAGCACTGTGGGGTATCAAAGACACCAAAGAGTCTCCAACGAGTGGACTGGCCTCACTAATTAGCCAGGGGATCAAACTGGAAGTTAAATACTCCGAAACATGTAATGGAAGAATGAAAGGGTAACGTGCAGGGGTCAGGCTGACGCCAAACACTGGTCCTCAGGCAATCTGGTATTGATTTTTGCTCGTTTAGACTGAGGAGCTAGGAGTGGGGGGAGGAGGTGGTCAGGGCACTGAGCTCAAGGGCTGTCACGCTGATAGTTTAACCCCGTTTTCCAAAGGAAACAAACAGAACCATCTCCTCAGTTGACAGCACTGATCTGTGGCTGTGATGACACCACAAAGCCCTGCGCAATACTCTGCTCTTCCTAGAGGGATGGGGGGACATGAGTGGACAGATCTTACACACAGCAGGTCTTGGCTGGGATCAGACTACCACCATCGTGGCCCAGAAACAGCATGACCTGCTGGTTTACAGGTGCTCAGAGGACTAACTTGGAGCTGAGCCGAGTGCAACTATTGTATAATCTTCTAATTATGCTTAAGGTCTTCAAAACTTGGGCAGCTATTTTTAAAATGAATAAAAAAAAAAGAAAACAGGAT
>BRDA01021477.1:24435-72970 GCA_036984385.1 Crenuchus spilurus
GGCTGGAGCTAAAAGGCAACAAAGTGCAAGCACTGAGGATCTCTCACGAAACAAAGGATGGATCATCCAACTGCCATTATTCAAAGTGGTGGTGAGGTTTTGTACCAATTTCTTGATCCTGTACGGTTGCGTGGGTGACTTCCACCTGCTACTCACGATAAAACACCACGGTGATGAATGCACAATCGCACCATTCCCTCAATTCTGCCTACTGTAAGAAACAAAAGGGGTGCACTATGGCCCAGCTTTATGGCACATAAAAGAACAAAGGCCACTACAGGGCCATATTGGCAGCAAAAGAAGCTTCCTGCCATTCATCAAAAGGGGCTGAACACTTTAAACTGATTATACAAATGCTGCGACAGAAGGAATATGTTGACCTGATAGATATCAAACATTAGTTCAAATTGATGAGGGAAATCAAAGGTCAGTGCTCAAGTTCTCATCTGTCTCTGATTAAGCTTTGACCAATGGTTACAAGGGTAGCTGTGTTTAAAAGCTACAAAGCAATCAAGAAGCAAGAGAAGGACCTGAAATTTAAACCAGAAATATGAGGAGGTAAGAGAAGACATTCACATACTGTCCCCGTTAAAGGGAGAACTGTGTGGAACCATTTACATTCAACACCGGAAAAATATAAATAAACGGATAAATGCAAAATGCAACACTTATAAACATTGTTAATATAAGCTCAATTTTACAAAAAATTCTCGGAAAATATACAGAATACAAGCTATTTTTAAACATGCTGATTCATTAAAATAGCATACAAAACAATGTTGCACTGTATCCATCATTACTATAGTGCATTTCTTTACATTAACGCAGTCATTCTAAAATTTTAACAAACAAGATCTAAATGATAGATGCAAGTGTACTTTTAATTTTATTTTTTACATTATATTTTTTATGCTAAATCTAACAAAAAAGGATACTTAAAGAAAGATGTAAAACTGCAACCGAGTGAACACTTCTACTTGCAGACACAAATGCTGCACAGATTTTGCTTAATGCTGAGTACAATATAGAAAGTGATTTGTATACTGTGACATGTTTGTTATTGCAGAGACTTGTTTATAGATATTTAGCTTGGTTAAAACATGAGGTTGCTAATTGTGATATATACAGGCAGTCTTTTTGGAAGGCTAGCTGTCCTTTATAAACCCCCTGTTTGCTTGGATTACCTCTCAGCCTGAAACACTCAAAGGTTCTTTAGAGAAACAAATCAACCTCAGGCCTTCACACTGCGATCATGTCTAACGAGGTCACCATATAACAACTAAGGAGGAGGAGGGAAAAAAAGAAAAGAAAGACGGCAAAAAACAACCAGTCCTTTCTGACTAACCTTACTATGACATTTATGGATACTGTAGCACAAAGCCAATTCCCTACACCAATGTGTTCTCCTGATGAGGACTGTCGGAATAGGCCAACATCTGTTCCTCGATTATAATGACATGATGGTGACCCGCTGTAATTGATGGTCCAGGAGAGAGCTAAGAGAAGTTAGATCATGCTAGCCAGGAAAAGGACAAGGCTGAGTGAGCGACAGTGGCCCTAAAAAAGGAATACAAGAGTTATTTATAAACAGCCACTTATCACAGCTGTCCAGCCTCTTATACCGAGCCGTCTACCTCTTACATCCGCAGTTACAGAACCAATACATGATTGGTGTACTCTGCCAAATGAGAAGTGACTCAATAATTTCCTCAGAGATCTTTTATTTTGAATAACTCAACAAACTAAAGCACGACCAAGCGGCCAAGTAGTTTCTTTTCTTTTTTTTTAATCCAACGGTTTTCATGTTTACAGTTATTCTGCCAAATCTTAAAGCAGTCACATACTTGCATTGTATGAAAAAATATCAATATATGATGAGATCATCTGCCAAAAAATGATGACTGGACCAAAAAAATGGCCCAAAACATTTGCTAACACTGACTTCCATTAA
Organism: Crenuchus spilurus; assembly: GCA_036984385.1. NCBI lineage: Eukaryota > Metazoa > Chordata > Actinopteri > Characiformes > Crenuchidae > Crenuchus > Crenuchus spilurus. The sequence continues at coordinate 26,387 of BRDA01021477.1, forward strand.
ATGTTTCCCCCCCATTCTCGTGTTAAGTTATAATTTTGGAGGACCTCTTGTTTTTGCAAACAAACTTTATTCTGAGTTTAACAGAATTTTGATTATTGCCATCCATTCAGACTAAATATCAGGGACAAACTGGTCACTAATCAACAAAAGGATAGACTGTTTCCATTCAACTGACCACATTAGGCTTCAGTGTACTTAACCCAGGCCGCAGCCTCACGTTCCACTTATCCCTCAAATGTGCAACAGCATTGTCTTCACACAAGCTCGGAACATGAGGTCAGCTTCTTCCACCACTCAGGCATTTAATGCTTGACTTTGGCAAATCTTCTGAATGCTGAGGGAAGATGTGCAAGATGAACTGCCTGGAACTGAATAGTCACACACGACTCTTAAAATCAAATTTAATTTCCCTCTAAAATGGATCGTTGGGTGGTTTATTATGTTGGTTTTGTCATTGCTGAACACAAAGGACAGCAGAATTATTAAAAACAAATTTATCAAAGTAAATGAGGTAATAATATGAAAGGCTAAAGTTCCAGGCTCAGATATGAGTTATGACAGAAATAGACAGTATCTCATATTTAGTTCATAAAGCTAAGGGCATTTTTGGGTCATGCAAACAACCATATTACTTCTCAAATTCTCAGAACTTGAGTCAACAGTGACTTTGTCAGCAACGCTCCACTATATTATATATACTGATTACCGTTAAATTACAGAAATAATACTATATTACATGAGAACTGCTGCAGTAATGTAGCTAGTCCATTTTTGTTTACTGCTAGAAGAAATTCTATTTAAAACAAAAGGTATAACCTTTTTATATAATGTGTAAAACTGGAGCAAAATGTTTGGAACAATTATATTAAACAACATTAAAATTGAAAAATGTTCTAAAATAAACATTAAAAGTTAAGAAAATTAAAACTATGACAATGAAATTTTACTGTAGATCATCATCAAAACAAAAGTTATTCTTCACTTTTCTCTTAAGCATCTTATACACACTATATCTGTAAACTAAGGACAATTATTTCCTTCATGTTATGCTGTACATAAGCTACATACCCTTAAGCACTCTAAAATAGAATTGCACCTTAGAAAACGCCCTCACTGTTTCCACGTTTTGATGAGAGTTGACATGTCAGTCGGCTGCAATGAATGTGTGAAATACAGTACACAATTTGTTGCCAACGCCAGCTCTATTTGTCACAAGGCTACCTTTGTGCTAGAAAAACAAAGAATTCACTTCCCCTCTCTTGCTCACAATTCCACAGTTCAAAATATCTCTGGGGTTAGAGACACTCGTGTACTCAAAACCATTTCAGACATCAAAATTCTCCTGTTAGATTGAGTTTTACAAAGAGCCATTTTAATAAAGTCACACTGCTCCCTGTGCCCCCAGACAAGATCTCACCAGGATGACAAATGTTGCTGACTTCTGCCTGGAATGAAACCCGGAAGGTCATTGAAGGGGTGGGGGATTGGATAAAGAAGGGGAGCAGAGGTTTTAAAATCCTGCATATGCTTCTTTAGCTCCAAGAACATAAATCTCTAAATCTGCGGAAGAATTAAAAAAAAAAAAAGTTTACTCAGAAGTTCCGTAACAAAACAGGAATTCCTTGAAAAGGCATGTTCTCGCTAGCAATTACTTTGGGCTTTCTTTACAACTTAAACTGTCAGGCAAAAGCTTCAGACAGCACAGCCAGATGCCTCTTTGTGTCCCATTGCTCATTTCTACGGCGCCTCCTGCGCACCAAAGCCGTTCTTAACCTTAACTTTAAACGACAAATTTGTATAATGCGCCGGCACAAACCCTTCAGAATAAATAAGTGAAATGGAGGCTTAGTGGGGGCTAAGTCTTGCGGCCGATGGGAGGCTGAAACGTGTGGATTACATGCGGAGCGCGTTAAACAATGCGCCTAAATATGCATTGAAATCCTTAAAGCATGAAACCACCTTGTCATTCGCCATTAGTATTCTGAGTTGTCTGTCATACATCTTGCGTTACACTTGGGCGTATCGTGGTGGTAAATGTCATGTGCTGAGGGTCGCAAATTTCCAAGAGGATTTCTTGAAGTCATCTCATGTCAACTTTATTTCTCTAGAGCTCTTAACGATTAAACTGTCACAAGAGCACTCTGTGGTGTGCAGCCGGCATCTACAGTATGAGAATTTGTGAAAAAATAAAAGCTTTAAGATATTGGACATAAAGAACTTCTCTGTATGGAATGGAACACAAGATGAAAACGTCATGGCATGTGGATCAAAACGCTGCCAGAAGAGAGCTTAAGTCCTCACACTGGGCTTTCAAAAACATGGAAAAATCTGGAAAAAGCCATACAACACTGCTTAACCACATGAACGCTATTTAAACAAATAAAGTGCACATTTATGTTGCACATTTAAACACAATAATCTCTAAGCATTGTTATGGCTTTTGTCTTTCAGCAGGCAGGGCTGAATGTGCTTGTATGTGTGTCACAGATGACAGTGGCAGAGGGACTGTCCTCAGGGTTAGCCCAGTGATGTCCAGCCTCATTGGGATCAGCAGAGACACGGCTGTGGGCCAGCAGCCTCCACCACCCCCTCTCTTTCTCTCAGGTGACACGCTCTATCTGTGTGCTCCTGCTGATGGCCTTCTGTGGGCCAGTACACCTATACCCTCAAAACATCTCTCTCCAGACAAAATACACATATTGCACATATGTATGTACAGCACACACACTTTTCAATTTGATAAAAGAGCTTTGTGCTTCAGAACTCATTACAACATGTATTTATTAATTAGATATTCCTGACCTTACATGTAGAAGATGGGCGAGAGCATGATGGACATATCCATTAAAAAACGCGCACTGTCCAATTTCCTATATCAAAAATTAATTCCATGTCAGCCTACCTGATTGACCAGTGTAAAACTATAACTGAATTATCATCCCATTTCTCTAGCAAAATCTGGGCCATAAAGAATCAAATTAATTGGAAAATGTGGTCAGGAACTGTCAGACCGAACGTAAGTCAACAACCGAGGCTCAAAAAATCTTCCTTAAGAACGCAGGTCAGTGAGCAAATATTTTCAAAAATGTACAATTTGAACAGAGTTCAATTAATAAGCCAAGTCCTCACTCCCAGACAGAAAACTACCCAACAATGCATGTCTTTTGTCATCTCAATTTACTACTGTAAGTGCCTGTCGGACTGCTAATATGTACTCTCTAACATTCATCAGAACACAATGAATCTGATTTTACCTGAAATGATTCTATAAGCCAGTGGCCATAAACGCTACAAAGAAACTGACACAAATGACATGCCATCCCATCAACTACTTCCAAGTGGTCAACCTGCATGATGTATATGACAAATCCAAAAGTCTTAACCCCATTTCATATGAGAGAGAAATGAGCCATATTGTCCTATTATATTGCCATAAATCATTTTTGTCAACCTCTGACAGCTTTTTATCAGATCTAACCTTTTCAAGCGTCCATTAGGAACGCTAACATTTTCAACTCTGACACATCTGCAGCATACGGATCGCACAGCTGATTAACTTTAGGCTAGGGCAGGCGGCCAGCCCGGCTCATTTGCAGCAAAGCCCTTCTCACCTCTTACAGAGGGGAAAAAGCAAGCATCCCCATGTTACAAAAAAGATCATTTTATTAGAAATTACATAGCTGGTGTGTATTCTGTTGGGACAGTATTCCTCAGTATTTAGCTCTAATTGATAGTTCATTTTAGAGTCACAAACACAAGGTTAGTCAACAGTGTGATTAAAGTGATACATAAACACACACAAAGGTACAGAGAAGATTTAGCTTTGAAAATACACAACCAGCACACCTGGGAGCTAAAAAGAAAAACCTAGTAAATATGTAGTATTTACTATCTCACTTTTTATTTTTTTTTAATATTTTATATAGTGAAAATATCTCATTCCAATTACATTATATGATATTACAGTATTTTATATTATATCACGCTCTTAATTCCAAATGTCCAGTATAGTGAAGAACTCCGCTCCCATGCAAATGGAAGTCTTACAAATCATTGTCTTTAAAATTTCAGAGGTGAGGAGGTAAGACAGTGTTGCTTTAAGAAAAAAAAAGCAGGCTCATTGGGTCTAATTCATAGTGTGAGATTTATGCTATCTGAAAATGACATTTTTCTTAGCTTTTTATTTACTGGTAGCCTCATTGTCAACCATAGTTTAGCCCTGCCCTCTATCCATGATGAGGAAGCAGGTTACCCTGGAGCCGTATTTCATTACATGCCATGTTTAACTATACCCACTTCTCCTAAAACACACACGAGGCTTATTATGTGCTTAATATTCACCATCAGGTGAATAATTTTTATGCAACTCTGATAGTTGGAGGAGATGGATAACTCAATTATCAGCACATCCGTCACACGGCTCCCTGGCACGGGGAAGGCTGCAGATAAGATTGATGGTAAGATGAGACCAATGGCTTCTTCGCCATCACATCCAGCCAGTGGGCCTGAACACACTTTTTTTCTCCATCGCCTTTCTTTCTCCCCCCGTCGCAGCCTTCATAGGCAAAGCGTCATTACCCCTCACTCCACTGAGGAGAGTGTATTATGAGGTTAGTGTTTTGGCAAGGCTATTGTTTGGATGATGAATATTGTTGGTGAGGGCTTTAGAGAGAAAATTAGTTGTGTCATTTTGAGAAAAATACAACACTATTCCTCACTTCTTTCTTCCCAGAGCTTAAGGGTGAATAAGGAACAATTAACAATGGTCACAAGTGCTAGCGTTAGTTTAAATGAAAAGAGAGAGAAAAAAATAAGCTAATCACGGGAGCCGTCACTTAGGAACACTGCAGTAATTAAAAAAAGTGACTGCCATGTTTGGAAGGTCATTGAAAAGGAAACCCAGCATGCTTTTTAGCAGTACAGCATGATTTCCCCCCCCCTCTCGAATAGAACAAATGAACTAATGCCTGTCTACATAGGTCCCTGGCCTTGAAATGAAACCATACAGTGAATTAGAAGAGAAAGCAATGATGTCACCCAATTGCGCCCATGGCATTGACATCAGCTCTGTTGGGCAGTGTGGTGAAGGCAGACAGTGTGTGTATGTGTGTGTGTTGGGAGGACTGGGGGTAGCTCCTCCCGCTAAGCCAATGAAGTAGGCTTAACAATGGGAGAGCGCATTCAAAATGTCAGATGTAAATGTCAATTAAAAATTACAAGGGAGCTCCAAAAGGTGGGTTTTGAAGGGACTGACATTTTTTTGACATGGCAGAGTTTATCAGGCTAGGCAGCCCACAAACATGACGGCATCGGCACTGTCAGGTCTCTCAGGCATGTGAGCAGAAAGCCACTGCTGAATGCTGATGTGAAGGTCCCTCACTGTCACATACATTACATCTTTATATCAGAATCTGCAATTCTAAACTACCACTATAAGAGCCTAACTATCATTACCGGCACAACTGTATCAGATACAGCAAAAACTATCAGATACAGCAAAGAGAGAAGATAGATCATGTGACTATTTGGAGGCCTGCAGGGCCTGTCTCTCTCATCACAGAGGATAATGGGAAAAAGAGGTATGTTTTTAGCCATACATCTTGTCATTTTTGATTGACTAGGGCAGTTTTCATTCAAGTGTTGTCTCATTAAACGCTACATCCCTCATAGTCTAGGAATGTTCTCAATTGTGGGCCAATAATTTCTGGTCAACAACTTTTTAAGGTCTTTAATGAGGCTCAAGAAAAGTTGAATTGTTCAAAGCAGAGCCTATCACACTTCTCATCCCACAGCCCTTCCACTACAACGCGCCATTCCAGCACATGTGATTTCCAAATAAAGTCTCACAAAATGGAGAAAATAAAACACATAGATGATTATGACCTTGGCATTGCTTGGCAATTTTGTTCGACTGACTGAACTTTAGTCAGAACCATCTTCACTGAAAGACAGCATCTGTTAAGGAAATCAAGATGATCTGGCTAAAATACAAGTCATTTCATGGTGAAGTCTATTCAGAATAACCTTCTTAGATATAAAACATTAAGGAGAATGGAAGGGTATTGCAATATAACCCTGCCTACAGCGCTCATCATTAAAATGATGATAATCACTTCACTAATCTCCTGCTCAAAAGGTGACGACCCAGTCATGAAATAACATTCAGGAGACATCATTAGGTGGACATGAGGGCTGCCCTTTCCTGGCCAAAAGTGAGTCAGGTCATCGTGTTTCCCAAGCATAAAATCCACCACCACTTACTTTGAGGGGTGAAACTTTATTCATCAAAAGCTAAGAATTTTAGGTTAAACGGAATATCAATCAGGCTAACCATGACACAGGTAATATTTTGTTTGTGTGGATGTCTGACCTAGAAGACGTGGAGCGAATGGCTCTCTCTGGACAGCGTTCTGGGGTCAGGAGCTCGCGGCTCAACACCAGCATGTCACAATGTGTCAGCCGGCCGTCAGCCTCAGCATGGCTAGTGGGGGTGACCTTTCAGCTCTGCGCACAGGGCCACGTTTGAGCACTTCCCCTGCCACAGCCCCACACACATAGTCCATCTGTTCACCAGCAAGTTGAAGTCCTCAAAATGATCAGCTAACAAAGTTCTAGACAACAGAAATGAGTTTTAGTCTAAAATAAAGGCAACGACCATACCATAGCACTTTGTTAAAACTATGGGTGGTATCCAGCTGGTTCCCACTTCTTTCCCTTCACACATATTGTGTGTCTGTGTGGGGTGAAAATCATTTCATGCTGTACACATTTCTTCATTGTTGTATGTGGAATACGACACAGCAGTGATGAATCATTTGGAAAGAAAAGCTTTCCCAGAAACCAAAAACAGCTGTTTACATGACCTCAAACGTACAGCTAGCTTAAAAGGCCTGCTGTAGTTTGTTTCTTTCTCTCTCCATCTCTCTTTTTTTAATGATCATCTCACATTGAAGCTTCATTCTGACGTTCACACACACACACACACACACACACACACACACACACACACACACACACACACACACACACACACACACAGATGCAGAAGGAAATAGAAAAAGAGACAGCTAAATGAGGGAGTGTGGAAGATGATCTCATTTAATGCTGTAGAGGGTTGGCTTCGCAAGCAGCCTTTAGCGAAAGAGCCAGAGGTCGTTTCTGTCCACCACAACAGAGACGTATGGGTCTATTCAGCCCTTACCCTTCTGAACCAATAGATTAAGACTTGTACCCTCTCTGTCTGACAAACCAAAAACTGATGCATCATCAGGAATAACAGAGCTTAAAGTTAGCTAATATAAAGATTCCGTTTTATTGCGATAAGAAATTGGCTATCAACAGGAATTTCCAATATCCTAATATAGCCTGTTAGCAATGCTTGTTCAAATACTTGTCCCATGACACACTGCTTTATAATGTATTAATGGAACAAAGTGGAGTGTCAACACCTTATGCTAAAAAATAAGTTGCTGAAAAGGAGTTGCTTTGGAGTCTGCAGAGCATCTGACCTGTTCCAGTAGCTCCAGAACTGCTCGTTCAGATATGTGCGATGACTCTGTTCATCTCCAAATGAAGCTTTGCTTTCAATCCAGTGGACAATGTGGCCTTCAACAGCTGTAGGATTGCAAAGAAAATTCAACTGCAATGAAGTGAATCAGCATGCATGACAATGTATTGTATATAGCCTGACATGGTTTTCTGAAAGCAGGCCTGATAAACGATGGTAGATGCACAGATCTAAGCATGTAGGAAATAAAAAAAAAGAAGATATACTTGAATGAAATTCTACACTCCGAAATGTTGAATGGCATTACTGCTAAAAGTTATTATATCTGCAGGCCTGCATTGCTTAGTGACCTTAGACAACAAAAGTTAATCCAAAATTCCCTTTTGATTCTCCAGAAACTCACCAATTGGGACTTCGAGAATAATGTCAGGGGTCTTGTCATAACCTTTAGCCCGTAGCTGATTCTCATCTGAGGAGAAATATTGTAAAGCAATGACTTAAATTGTAATAAACAAATTTCCCAAAAGTCACAGTGACAAAATTGACCTTTACTGTACTAGGTAGGGCTCTAAAAATAAAAACATGGACTGAACCACTTGCTTCCAGATCACTGACCTAAAACATCATATAAAAACTGTAATGAAAAAAAGAGCACAAGTTTTAAAAACAACGAAAGGGGGAATATGGAAGGAGACACCGCCAAAGTGCTACCTCACTTATATCTTAATTTCATCCAGTGGGTAAGGCCACATGCACCAGAAAGTCCCTCACTTTCTCCACAATTGGAAAAAGCAAAGCCATTACAACTATGTGCAACCACTGCACAAAAATCCATAGAGGCAGGTTGGTTATGGAGTGTGTGGGGCTAGTGAGCTTCATAAAGAACAGAAAGGATAGGGCTGGCATTATAGCATGAAAGCATGACCCCTGCGCGTGTGTGCCTCAGCCATTGTCCTTGACTCCTGGCGCGGTTCGACCATTATCCGTGGAACACCTGATTTCTCCATTAAATCTCAGGCTGACCAGGTCATTCAATTCCGGGGGCTGGCCTCTCTGTCTTCAGCCAAGCTCGACTAATGGGGTGAGGGGGAAGAGAGGCGAAGGTCTCTGGCGGTGAGAGGGTCCGGGCTGTGTGGTCTCTCTCTTAACACCTACCGGGCTGTTGACATTGTCATGCGGCGCCGATCGCCTTTTTACATCACCTTTGATTAAAATTAATGGGCCGTCCCTACTGTTGGGGAGCTTATTTCCAATCCATTTATCAGCTGGGTGAAGCTGCCTCTGTGGCCCCAGCGCCCAAACTTTGACAGTTTTAGAACAGTCCTCCCAGCCGCCCCCAGTAAGGTCAGCACTCAGGGCTCAAATAAATGATATCTTCTTAATGACAGAAAGACTGATTCTCTAAGCCCCCTCTTTCTCTTCTCTGGGGTAGTGAAACAGGAAAGAAAAGGCGAATTTCACACCTGGCCACCTCGATCTTAAGCCTCCTGATGCTTAGGTCAGGGGTAAGATTTTACATTGCACGTCATTTAAACAAAATGCTATTTAGAGAAGATGAAAGTTGAAGTTGACAGTTTTATGTACATACAGCGCCCTCCATAATTATTGGCACCCCTGGTTAAGAAGTGTTCTTTGGCTTCTAATAAATGCTTTTAAAAGAAAAATAATATAGAACAATGCAAAAAAAAGAGAAAAATCTAAGCTTTAATTCAAGAGCCTTTATCTGGTGGGAAAAAAATCACACATTAAGAAATAAATCTTTTGAATTAAATCATGTGTGCCACAGTTATTGGCACCCCTGGTGTTAGTACTTTGTACAACCTCCTTTTGCCAACAAGACAGCACTTAATCTTCTCCTATAACTCTTCACAAGATGGAAGAATACAGAAAAAGGCATCTTCGATCATTCCTCTTTGCACAACCTCTCTAAATCGTCCAGAGTCCTGGGTCTTCTCTTATGCACTCTCCTCTTCAGCTCACCCCACAGGTTTTCTATTGGGCTGAGGTCTGGGGATTGAGATGGCCATGATAGGAGCTTGATTTTGTGCCTTGTGAACCATTTTTAAGTAGATTTGGCCACATGTTTAGGGTCATTATCTTGCTGAAAGACCCAGTGATGACCCATCTTCAGCTTTTGGGCAGAGGCCACCAGATACTGATTCAAAATGTCCAGATATTTCAGAGTCCATGTATCATTACAAGGTTCCCAGGTCCTTTGGAGTAGAAACAGGCCCACAGCACCAATACTCCCCCATACTTAAGAGTGGGCATGAGGTGTTTTTCTGCGTACTCATCCTTGGTGTTACGCTTACAGTGTTTGTTGCCAAAAAGCTCTAATTTGGTCTCATCTGACCAAAGCATGCGGTCCCAGTTAAAATCCCAGTATCACTTGGCAAATTCCACCTGTTTACGCTTATGAGTATAACTCAGAAAAGGTTTTATCCATGCATGCCTCACAAAAAAGCTTGTTGGCATGTAGATAGTGCCTGATGGTTGTTTGGGAGACCTCATAACCCAAAGATGCTACCATCTGATTCAATTCTCTTAGAGTGAGCTTCTCTTACCATCCTTCTCACTGTGCATGGTGGCAAGACACACTTGCATCCCCTTCCAGGCTTGTTTGTCAGTTTCAGATGTTTTGAAAATTTTGATGATTGCTCTGACTGTAGATAAGGGCATCTGCAGGTGAGTGGCTATTTTCTTGTAGCCATTGCCTGATTTATGAAGGTCAACACACATCTGCCTTACTTGAATAGTGTCTTCCCCATGTTTAAGAGTGAGTAAAAGAAATAGGCCTGTGTGTGATGTTATATTTATACTCCAGGGAAACAGAAAATTCTTCATTACTAATTAAAGGTTCCTAGAAACGTTGATCCACTTTATAAACTACAGTAGAAAGGACATAAATGGTTCAAATACGTTTATTTCCAAGAAATTGTTAAGGGCGCCAATAACTGTGGAACAGGTCATTTTATGGGAAATCATTATTTCTCAGTCAGGATTATTTTCTTTCTTTATTTTTTTCACTCGAGTTGAAGGTTGCATTTTTCTAAACTTTTTCCATAGTGAGATTATTCTTCTGCAATAAAAATGTATTTATTTTAAGGCTTTTAACACATTTTAACTAGGGGTGCCAATAATTATGGAGGGCACTGTATTTCATACAAACAGCAACGGGGGCAAAATATTTAACTAATCACAACTGATGACTAACTAATATTTCAAATGCAGTGTTTTCTCTTGAGAAACAGCATGGTGCTGAACTTACCTAAAAAAGACAAGTTCCTCTCTCGGAGATTCTCTTGCAGAATTTCTTCATGCTCCTGGCCTATTGCACTGGTAGTATTGTAGTTAAGGAAATGCAGTGACTTCAAAAACAACTGAAAAATGAAGACTATCAAGGTGCTCCTAAACACATAATGAGGTAAGGCTATTTGGTGTAGGAAAGCAGATTCCTATGCAACTTCAGAACTTTACAAGAAAAGAAGAAAACAATGATTCTTATTCACCAATATCAGCACATTACAACCAATATCAATATTCACCAATTTTTGTCTAATTTTGACATTAACTGAAGAAAGCAAAATAACCAATTGTTTCTGCAAAAATGTCAGCATCCAAATGTGCTCTACAATCAAATCCCAAATAAGAAAACATCGGAGAATGTAAGAAACTTCAGTAAAATTGCACAAGCAGGTTTTAAGAAGAAATTTTTTTTAACAAAAAGGTTGCTGAATGAGGCCCATTGACAACTCGTACACCCAAATCTGATGTTCCCAAATCAGAAATGAGGACACTTACCTGCATAGGGTTGCTATGGAAACGCTAAGGTGGCTAAGCAATGTTGCTGTGGCAACACCAGGAGACTGTACGACTGTTTATGTGATTTATTTGAATATTTATGTCGGGGAGTGGCAATTACAATAAACTTGTAAGTCAACATGATTGTTGATAAGTCAACAGTCCTTTTTTGTGGGTTTTGTGGAATAAAAAAATACTCGAGACACATCTTATGATGGCAGGACATATAACTGCACAATTAAAAGGCCATTCTTTAAGCAAAATAAACATAAATAAAATCATTTCTGGACTAGGGAAGTCAAACTGTATAATCTCAGATCTGATCAATTTAAATACAGCAGAATCTCACAAAATAGAAAACCTATTAAGCTCTGTGTCTTTTTTACTACATATTTTGAAAATGCTAGTTGGTATTCAAAAAAGTGCTAATGCATCTAATAAAAATGAGAAAATCATTAAAAAGTTAATTTGTATTCATAATTTAATTCAAAAATGATCAATTGTCATTTTATATTAATTACACATGAACTGACATTTCAAGATTTTTTTTTGTTTGTTTTTGTTTTGCAGTTTGGCTTATAGCTCATGAAAATCAGAAATTCACAATTTCAAATTATTAGAATATTTAATTTCAGCAGTATCAACATGAAAGCAAAAAAGGCTTGAAATTTCACTTTTTGTATAATGAACATAAAATATGACCAGTTAAATTTTAAAAGTAAATTATTAACACAAATTAACTTTTCATTATAATTAAATATTTGGAGTACATACGGTAGTACATAATATTTTGTCTTTTAAGTGATCTCATTTTACTAACTTTAAAAAGTTCCCATCAGTTTCAGGCTCTTGATAATTATGCAAGGGATCCCATGATTAACTCCTGTTACATTTAGCTACACCCCTTTTCACAAGAACACCTCACTGAAATGAGTGACTAGTTGGGCCATTATTGTGGTGTCTGGGTGCAGGCACTGGAGCAAGTTCTCCCATGTCACGGTGGAGTGCCAGAAGAAGACCGAGAGGGCTGGCATGATGAACCCTCAGAGGGAAAGCAAGAGAATGAGCGGCAATGCTGGAGGGAGAAGTGTGAAAAGAGGTAAAGAGGCAGGATGAAGATGGAGGGTTGGGTGGGACAGGGTTGACTGGCCAGGAACAGAGGAGTCTGGTGTGGTCCCCAGCTGCATGGCCCTAAACAGCCTTTAGACTGACCACTCCTATCTCACACACACACACTAGTCTCATGGGTGCAGTGTGTGCATGTGATGACCAGATTTTGACAGCCCATAACTGCCTATCTCCTGCTCTCTGATCGCTGGGACTGCATCAGTGCACTGATAAGGGGCTATGGCCATGACTTTGAGTGTGTATGTGCATGTTCATGTGCGAATCGGAGTAAAAACAGAATGAGCGATGTGGTCAGAGACAAAGAGAACACCTGAAAGAGGAAAAGAACCAGGACGAACAGACAAAGGACAGAGAATGATACATTTGACAATCATGGTGACATGCCAAGTACTCTCCAAGGTGCTGATAAATCGCCCACAGACAGAGAAGAACAGGATATAGTTGAAGAAGACAACAAGGGATCCAAAACTCATCATTTTCGAACATTATTCAGAAAGAAACAATGAAAAAGAAACAAAAAAGAAATGAAAATAAAAAAGCTTAGACAAGTAAAAGCCTTGTGTATGAATGACTATGGAAAAAGCTAAATTAATCTTATTCTTCTCTGGTTAAGTCTGCAATTTGTCCCCTCCATTCTGTTTGGTGGTTCAACTCACACTGCACATTACACACACAGAGAGAAAAAGATGTATACTCACTGACCACTTCAGTAGGTACACCTACCGGTACCTTGTATCCACACTCATTGTCCATTTGTATCAGCTCTAATTAACACAGATGTGCTCTTTGTTGTTCTGCAATTAAAGACTGTAGCCCATCCATTTCTCTGTATACTTTAAGACTCCTTTCACCCTGTTCTTCAATGGTCTTCCACAGGACAACCACACAGCAGTCATTATTTGGGTGGTGGATCATTCTCAGGCCTACAGTGACACTGATGTGGTGGTTGCGTGTTACTGTATGCTGCACTGGCACGTGTGGATCAGAAACAGAAGAGCTGCTGGAGATGTTAAACACTATGTTAGCCCACTCTATTAGATACACCTACCATGTTGGTCCACCTTGTAGATGTAAAAGTCATAGATATCTGTTGCTGCTGTACAATTTGTTTTGATCATACTCTGATTCTTCATTGGTGGTTACAGGACGCTTCTCACCGGATGCCATTGGCTGGTTAGTCCAGTATTTTCACTCCAGCAGACACACTGATGTGTTACAAAACACCAACAGCTCTGCTCTGTTTGTTCCACGTGTACCAGTGCAGTGCTCTCTAACACCACCATGTCAGGGTCACTGCAATGCTGAGAATGATCCACCATATAAATAATACCTGCTCTTTGGTCCTGATCATTGAAGACCTGCTTGAAAACGGGAATAACAAAGTGGGCAAAAAAACTGATTAACAATGAGTGTAGAGACAAGTTATGCTTACCTAATGAAGTGGCCAATGAGCATACATCCTATACTCTACACCTCTAACTCACACATATATATCACACACACAACACATAAAACTGATCAATTAACACTTGTGTTGTTAATGTCATGATCATAGCAAATAATTTCCTTCATATTAATTTTGTTCAAAATATCCTGAGATAATGAATCATGATCACTCACAGACACACTGACACATACGCTTCCTCTACTCAAGCAGAACTTTTATGTCAGGTGATGCTCGACACATCTCATCCCACTGAATAGCTCCTCGTCAATTTGAGGCTTAAAATTTTATGAGAAAGGATACTGTTTGATGCAGTCTACCAGCGGTCCATAACAGCAGTCATTTATTGTGCACTGAAAAGAGGGGGAAGAAATATTACAGCATTGGGGAGGGGGGTGGGCTGTGCACCCGTTAAATTGATAGCAGAAAAGGAGCAAATACTGGAGATGACTCCATGCCATGCACCAATGCAGCCATTTGTATGATGCTATTAGCAAATATGAGATGCTGGATTATTCACAGCAGTCAGCTAAAGGCCCAGTCACAGCATTGGATCTGCATAAACAAACCAATTAACATCTCAGACGCAAATCATTTAGAGACAAAATCGCTCTAGCACGAATCAGAACGCATAAGGCATCCTTTTGTACCATGACGTATTTCTGAGTGAAACTGAATCAGGGAGGATCTCTGAACTAGTCAAGTGGTTTTGTGCAATGACTGATGGGAGTGGTGGGATGGAGAGGTGAAACGCGATACTGGTCAATATTAGAGCTGCATGATTGTTGAAAATCATTATTATTATTAGAATTTTTTACTTTGAATTGAGATCGTTTTTCTTACTCCATTATTAAACAAGAAGCTGGCAAATTGCAAGCTAACTTCGGTTTTGTATTATGCATGCTCCATTCTTGAAAATAAAATATTAATAACATATTAAGCTAACAAAAGCTTATTTTATGTACAGCAGAAATGTTAGATGTGAAAGAGACACGATGGGGGAGTATTTTGTATTTGCTTCCACAGACAGCTCACAACAAACAGTAAAAATCTGATGAGAATCTATGGCCCTGAATAGAATAAAAGCTTTGAGGACGGAAGCTGGAATTAACATAACAGCCTACATTTAGTAATCAAGATCACAATCTCATTATTTAAAATTATTCATGCAGTTTTATTTTACACATACTGGGAGATTGAGATAGAGCCATGTGTCTAATGACAAAATTAGTCATTCTAATGACTAAAAGGTATTTTAGCCCAAATTTCAGGTTGGAAAAAAGCTTCTGTACATTTCCACAGCATTCTCTTACACATTATAGTACCAGGAATGTAGTTTAATGATTTGTGTCTGTTATATGCACAGAATTTTGTGCCAGAATTGCATTACAGTACTGCTTTATTGGGTCCTAAATACTGCTGAATACTGAGCAGAAACTAAGCAATTTATGTTCAGAAAAAAAACCTAAACTGGGAAAAAACAGCAGATATCTTACCTGTTCTACATGCTTGGCAAACAGCATGTCTGGAATTAAAGATGGTTCCCGCAACATGCTGTTCACGACTTGCTTGGAGGCTGCAGATACAGAAGAAAAAAAAAATACATATAAAAATCACAAACACAAGTAAAATGCATAAAAAAAGCACTGCAACCGTTTTAAACAGAGCTTAACTAAACTAAGAAGCTTATGAAAAGGTTTAAAAAAAACTGTTTGGTGTAATTGACTAGGTTGTGGCAGTGATATATTGCACTTAGTGAATATTCAGACGCAAATGCCACATTTTACACCACTTACTCTGATATGTGCAGTACTTCTGTGCTACTCAATTGAGTGGAAGCTCAGAGCCTATTGAGATTTTCCGTAGATAAATGCTTCCCTTTGCAAAGCTAGCACACCATGCAGTTTATCTATGTTATGAAGGATGAATATTTTGCATCTCTCACCCCATTCAAGCAGCACTAACATTATAAATCAGGGCCACAAGCCACAGGATTGATTTCCTATTACAGCAATGGCAAAATTCCTTAAATCATTTTTCAAACAGATTCCGATTAAATGGATTGCATCACTGTGTGACGAAATGGTACAGGCATGCCATTTTAATGATATATACATATGGCCATGACAGACGCACTGCTGCGGTGACAATTCCAGGAATGTTTCTATCTGCAATATGAGAGACGTGAAAGTACATACTAAGCTGTGGGGAGAGAGAGGGCATGCACCTGTGTGAAAGTACCTTCAGAAACACAGTAATTAGAGGAAAACAGATTCAGTGGCATGGAACTATTGCTGAGAACTAAAGAGTTGCTTTAAGTTCTGGCAACCTCCTCCTATACACATCTTCATACTATTAACTATAAACCTTCTGCTCCCATTTCCCTCCTGCTTCTTCTAGCTCCCTCTGAGGTGCTGCTCCACCCGTCTCATTCCTGGTGGAGGAATAACAAATATGAGGCTGTGATCTTAGCACTATTCTTGCAGCTGCTAAAAGAGGCAAGGGAAAAGGTGCAGGGAACGACAGAACAAAGCCCAGTCAGCACTCCTCTGCCTCTCCACAGCCAAGCTTAGGCCTGCCAGGCACAGGCAACACCTTGTTTCTCCACTCATTTTTCTTGGAGATTGGTACCTTCAAACACAGATCTATACAGTTCTCCTGTGCTGCTCAGCACTGAAGAAAGAGGGTTATATTTTCCCCTTGAGTTAGGACACCTCGTGACAAATGATAATGGATAATCAATAAAGCGGGAAATATGAGGCAGCAAACTTTATGAAGCCAGGAGACATATTACTCCCCAACAACACTCGTTTCCCTTAACAAAGTCACTACTCGACTGTGCCTAATAATCTGAAAGAAAATCAAAGGACCCACAACCACATCAGCAATATTGGCAACTTATTCCACTTTAATGGCATTTTGATTGATTTTTTTCTCTCCTAATGGTAGTTTTATAGATTTGACGCTGCTCCTGCAAAACAGTACTGTGTAATAAACCTCCCTGAAGGCAAGCAGCGGCCATTAAAGCTCTTGTCTTACTAGCACTCATAATTGGAGGT
Organism: Crenuchus spilurus; assembly: GCA_036984385.1. Lineage (NCBI taxonomy): Eukaryota > Metazoa > Chordata > Actinopteri > Characiformes > Crenuchidae > Crenuchus > Crenuchus spilurus. The sequence continues at coordinate 43,326 of BRDA01021477.1, forward strand.
TGACCACCATCAAATTTTTGGTGACGCTCACACCGCACAGTGCATCATTTGGGCAGATTACATTCCAGCTTTTCATTTGCCCGGATGCTCTCTCTTCATTTAGCTGATGTTGTCCATTCTTTTCACTGGACACGACACATGAACAAGAGCTTTTCTTCCTCCATTTTGTGAGGGATGGGGTTAAAAATAATCGTAAAAAGGGTGACCTTGGAGCTGACACTGCGAGGCTTCAGCCATGCACTGACCTGATGAAAACAGAAGGCCAGTGCGCTAATAAATCAGGCTGCTTTTAAAATGAGTTTACCCTAATGCTCATTCATCACCAGCCGTAATGCCATTTGCAGCCCAGGATCTGCCGCTGCGCCCAAACAGCCTAGTAAATAACAACAGAGCCTAACATCCTCGCATCACTGCAGCCTCGAACATCAGCATACATTTATTAAAGACGCCTCCGCCTCACACACACCACAAAACTCCCCCGAAACACACACACACACACACATTCACAAAGCCCTGCAGCGCGACTTAACAACACACAACAGAGCACTGTAAATACACACCAAATTTATTGTAATTGTCCCATGTCGGCATAAATTCTGACTGAGGTATCCTTATCTGAGGAAGCGCACTGAGGAGGAGAATGCTAAAGAGAAAAGCTTCACCTCCTCTGGGACTTGTACATGAACACAGAGCTGGTGTTTACAAAAAAGGAAAAGAAAAACAACAGCGCCTTTATCAGGCTCTGATGAAATGATGAATGGGGCAGGAGAAATGAGCCTAACCTTGCATGATTTCTCTCCCCTTAGTCCTATCATTTATATCTTTTCTCCTTCTCCACTAGGATGAGAAAGTCATTATCTAAGTCAAAAAAATTGAAAGAAACCTCATTAGAAGGCAACATTTGTTGAGGGAGGACTGTAATAAACAATAATGGATGACGATCGTTATTGCCCCTGACACTGATGAGCTCCTATGCAAGTTTGTTTATTAATTAAAATAACCCAGTTTTTTTTTTCGTAACACCCCCCCACACCCGACAACATCCAACCCCCCCCCCCCGTTGGTTCCACTGCATAACCCATTGAGCTGCAGAGGCGCTCGTACATCAAACTTCATGGTGCAAAGGAGAGACGGGCCCTGATAACGCGCACCGCTAAAGCTGATTTTCCATGATGAATCTCGGAGCATATAAATTGGCTAATATCTGAAAACATTTACAGATACTAGAGGAATTGACTACTTGTGGGACATGATGGATGAGCCTCTCAGACCCTGGCGGACAGCTCTGCAAATCTCGCTGGCTGCCTAAAGCCCTCATTTGATTTTCCAATTTACTTCTTTTAAATCTATCCTCCCTCTCGCTCTCTGAGGGGTGGGGGGTGGATGGAGAGGTGGTGTGTTTGGAACGCTACGTTTTCTTCCCTCCACCTTTTGTGCAGTGGTGGTTGGAGGTGCAGGTTGGAGAGGTGTGTGAGCAGTGCTGGAGGAGCTGGGTCCCAGCAGGGTTAGTGGGGCAGAACTGATCTGCCTGCGCCTGATTGTGGCTGATAGTGGAGAGCAGGTTGGGCCTGGGTCAAAGCTTCTCCCAGCACTGAGCCTGACTCCAGCTCCTCAGCTCTACTCCAGTAATTAGTATACTTGTCAAGCCAAGTGCCACGCGCCTGCTTACCTCACCCAAACCACCCCCCACCACCACCACATGTAGGCCTTTCTGTTCCGCTCTGCTCCTGCTGCTAATGAAGAGACTGCAGATCTCATTATTCAAAACCTAAAACGATCTGCGTCGCATGCTCTACCTACAATTAGAGTCAATACGGTGACGCTCTCTAATGCCATATAATGAGATGTATCGAATCTGAATTTACTGTTTTTTCAGCACATCGGTGTGGGCCCATAAAGCAACACGGCACCAAAGTCCACACATACACACTGACCTGCCGAACCTCCCTGACCTGCATCCAGAGGCACTCTGCTATAAAGCTCAGGTGACCAAACACGATATGACAATAAATCTTAAACAACTCCAATCACATTGTTAGAAAGGCTGTAGAAAAGATCTAATCTCATGTAAGGCCTTGGGAAAATGGAAAAGGTCAAACAGCTCACAAAATTGCCTCCTCAAAAAAAGTGTATCTAAATCTAGCAACACTTCAAATCATGTCAAGAAAGCACACAGAGAGGGAGGTGGAGTGAGCCTGAGAGAGAGAGAGATGAAGTGAGGCAGAGAGAGAGGCAGAGAGAGAGAGAGAGAGGCAGAGAGAGAGAGAGAGATAGAGACTCACTTAGCAGGTAGATTTTCAGATATGTCCCAGCTGTACCACAGCAAGCATGTGAGGAGCTCAAGAGGCTCATATAATAGGCAAAATACATCAATAATGTCACACGACGAAATTAAAAAGAGAACTATTAATTAATTTAAGGCTCCATGTGCTACATATTTCTTATAATTTTTTGTTAATGTATCAAAACAGTCATATGGTGTCCCATTTGCACACTAAACACTAATACTAACTTGTTTGAGTGTGTAGTTTCACTACAAGTGTCAAAGTTGAGTACTCCCCAAAAAAAAAAAAAAAATGGTATACTTACACTGAACAAGAATACAAATGCAACAGTTGTTTTTGCTCCCATTTTTCCTGAGCTGAACTCAAATATCAAAGACTTTTTCTATGTATACAAAAGGCCTTTTCTATCTAATATTGTTCACAAATTTGTCGAGATAATTTATTCACCTCACAGGTGTGGCACATCGAGTTGCTGATTACACAGCATGATTAATACACAAGTGTGCGTTAGGCTTTCCACAATAAAAGGCCACTCTTAAATGTGCACTTTTATAACAGCACAATGCCACAGATGTCACACCTTTTAAGGGAGCATGCAACTGGCATGGTGACTGCAGGAATGTTCACCAGAGTTGTTGCCCATGAACTGAATGTTAATTTCTCTACCATACGGAGTCTCCAAAGGAGTTTCAAAGAATTTGGCAGTAGATGCAACCAGTCTCACAACCGGCAACCCGGATAGAAGCTGCTACAATTGGTTTTTGCATAACCAAAGAATTTTTGCACAAACTGTCAGAAACCATCTCAGGGAAGCTCATCTGCATGCTCATGATGCTCATTGGGATCTCCACCTGACTGCAGTTTGTCATTATAAACGACTTGAGTGGGCAAATGCTCACATTGGATGGCATATGGCACATTAAAGAGGTGTTGTCTTTACAAATAAATCCCGGTTTGCACAGTATAGGGTAGACGGCAGTGTATGTGTATGGTGTTGTGTGGGTGAGTGGTTTGCTGATGTCAATGTTGTGAATCAAGTGACCCATGGTGGCGGCGGGGTTATGGTATGGGCAGGTGTATGTTATGGACAAACAACACAGGTGAATTTTATTGATTCCATTTTGAATGCACAGAGATACCATGACGAGATCCTGAGGCCCATTGTTGTGCTATTCCTCCACTACCATCACCTCATGTTACAGCATGATAATGCACAGCCATGTTGCAAGGACCTGTACACCATTCCTGGAAACTGCAAACATCACAGTTCACCAGACATGTCACCCATTGGGCATGTTTGGGATGCTCTTGGTTGGCAGATATGACCGCATGTTCCTGTTCCTGACGATATTCAGCAACTTCACACAGCCATTGAAGAGGAGTGGACCAACATTTCACAGGCTACAACCAACAACCTGATGAACTCGATGCAAAGGAGCCGTGTTACACATGAGGCACTGCACAGATATTGACTGTAAACTGCACATTTAAGAGTGGCCTTTTATTGTGGCCATCACACATGTGCAATCATCTGTCAAGATGCTGTCTAATCAGCATCTTGATATGCCACAACTGTCTCGCCAAAAGAGAAGTGCTCACTAATACAGTTTTAGACAAATCTGTGAACAATATTTAAGAGAAAAAGGCATTTTGTGCACATAAGTCTTAGAGCTTTGATTTCAGCTCATAAAAATGGAAGCAAAAACAAGTGTTGCATTTATATTTTTGTTCACTGTAGAACCGGTTGATATTTGACTATTGGGTTGCTGGCCACTACTGTCCCACAATGCAATGCGTAACAGAAAGGGAAGAGTTACCTCAGGAAATTTTTTTTAAAAAATGGCAGCTAAAATGTGGCTACAGCAGAAATAATGTACAAATGTGAGTTTTCTAAACAAGTGCATAAAAATAAGTAAACAATATTATTGTTAGTGTTTCATCTGAATAAGCTTGTTAAGTATGTACAAATATTAAATGTAGACTAGTGCTCAATTGCTTCATAGTATATACACCTTATAGTATTTGTGTTTAGTCTGTAATTGGGACACATCTTTCGTTTTTAGAATAAAAAAAGCATTTTCTAACCACTTTTTATTCCTATATTGAACAGCCTGCTTTACTTACTGTCTCTTTAAGGTTATCATATGTAAATGTACTCTTCAGATTGGTTCCCCTCATTCAAAAATCATCAATTGTACAAATGTATGCCAGTGTGCCTAAATTGCACTTTGATAATGCAGAATTTCAACTGCTGTACTTGCTTTCTAACAAGGAGAGCCCCCTCCCACCCATGTTTCTCTCTCCAACAACCCCTCCCTTTCCCTTGGCACTCTTGGCAGAAGGGAAGCATTATGGATGTTGATATCATATTCAATACATGATGAAACAGCTCCGAATGTATTGATTTATTTACATGCATAGCCAACCAATCCTGATCTCTGCCTGTTTATACGCAGCTTTAGCGGTCTGGGGAAGTCACACACACACACACACACACACACACACACACACACACACACACACACACACACACACACACACACACACACACACACACACACACACACAAACATTCAGGAAGAGATGCGAAACAATTTTAAACTCTTTATTGATTCTAACCAAGTGATTGTATATATATTCCATGGTCCCAGAGGTACAATTTCTACGTCTCTTAAATGCAAAAAGGGAATAAAAATGATGGTATGGGGTAATGGCAAGTCGCTCACAGACTTGGAAGCAAGGTCCCTTATGCAGAAGTCTATTGATCCATGCAGTCCACTAGACACACACAAACATGTACACACACATATACACACCAGGTCTGGGCAAGTGGGGGAAGGGAATGATGGATGTTCCTGCCAATAGCACTGAACAAACCTGTTAGCTAATTGCCACCAAAGACAATTATCCTTGCATTGCTTCATAATGGAAACACATTACAAAACTCTAATATACACACAGGGAGATTCAAAGATTTGACCGTGGAGCCCATGTGCACTGAATTTCATTGCCAAAGGCCAGTCAGGTCAGCTGTGGGAAGGGGGAGGCCAGGCTATTGATGTCAAAATAGAAGTCACCCTGGCCAGTTTACCAGCAAGCAGTGTAAGCCTCTACTGTCTGCAAGGACCCATATGATCAACACCTGATACACAGATGTAAAACTGCAAATCTAACTGCAGTGCAAATACTATTCCCTTAAGTAAAAAAGAGCTTAAAAGACAACACAATGCAGTGAAGACTATCAATTAAACTAAGAACATCCATGCTAACCCTAAAAGCATGAGTTTTAGCTGATGTGTGAACGACAACAGCTGTTTCCCTTTGAGCTATCTATGGGAGGTCTATACACCATGTGAGGATGTACCCTTAGAGCACTTTCTTCTTCTCCTTTATATAAAATAAAAAAAAACCTCTGGAACACTGCCCTGTTCTCCACGCTAGCAGGACTACTATTTTGACAAGCGGTGGATAATGGCAGGTCCAAAGCAATCACAGGCTTGACTTTGACAAATGGCTGTGCTGTGGCCGAGTTGAAAATAACACACATCCACTTTAATCTCTTTCTTGATTAAATCGAAGGCGCACAGTTTTGACATCATGTGATTCTCTCATAAAGCACCTACTGCTGGTTCTGTGCAGAGATGTGCCTGCTAGAATGATATGGAGTCTGTATACGGATGTGAGCATGCACATGTACAGTATCTGAAAGATGGAGCAGGGGAGAAAAAGGAATGGGGGGGGTTCAGAAAATGAGAGAAAGCCAGTGTGTGCTAGAGAAAGAAGCCTTGTGAGGTGAGGCTACCAATGAAAATGCATTCAAATGACTCCTCAAAAGAAGAAATAGGATGTCAACCCCTACTGACATTAAGGTGCAAACTTAAAAAAAAAAGAAAAAAAAAAAAAAAAGAGAAAAATCATTCAAAAACAAGAACGAAGGTAATAAGCCTGCACGAGGGGCAAGACATTAACCTATTCTCCCAAATTCAGCATCCAAAACACACCTAAACCTAGGTTAAATGCTTTGGTTAGACTTGTTGATTTTATGCTGTACTAAATGTGCTAAGAATGTTTGACAGTACCTGTAGAAAATTACTGCCCAATTATCTTAGTAATATTGCAATATATAGTTTTTGAATGAATTAATAAATATAAATTATTCTATATGTATCTTCTATTTCTCATATTTAATTGACTGTTATTATAGAATTAATTGTATAACATCCATACATAGAGTAAGTAATACTGGAAAAATATATATGTTTATATTGCACTGCATAACTCACATCTTGTTATTCCTTTTATCCAGGTTTGTTAAGTTGAGACAGAAAAAACCCTACTAACACCATATTTAAAAATGCAATTAAAATTAAGAGTTCAGTGTTTGTTTTTCAATATTATGAAACATAATAGTCATATTGCCCATTTCTGTTGCAAAGATTACATTTTAAATTTCTCTCAACAATCTACCATCAAATTTAAACAAACATCGTATCAAACATCTTGACAAAATCTTATACAAATTCTTTTGCCATAATGAAGTTTGAATGTCAAATATATTATAACCTCATTTGTAAGTTTTTATAAAATGAAAAAGAAAAAAAAAACTCAAAAGGTATCTGAAAAAAAGCTTTTCAGCTTGTTTTTTCCCTTCTCACTGTGGCCTCAATTCGATATCCTAGAGAGGAAGGGAGGATGGAAAGGTAGAAGAGGAAAAATAAGGGGTTATAAATAACACTGATGAAATGAAGGAGCATTGATCTAAACAGCAGTTAAGTGGTGGGTGGTCTGCAGAGCACTTAATTGTCAGTCATGTGCCGCAGGTACTACTGGCAGACCCTGTGCGTGTCTCATTAGGAGCGTGGGGGTGCAAAATAAGCGTCTCTACTCACACGCTGAACCCTGCTGCTCCTCCAGGAAACGCTCCACCAGCAGACGAGCCAGAAGAGATGGAGACAGGTCCACCTGAGGAACAGGGTGACAAGTTTGCTAAAACAATCTGAGGATTCTAATCTCTTGGCCATGATATTTACTGATTTTTCACTGACCACATATGTAGTCAAGATGCCAAGGCATGTTTGGAGTTAAAATTTTGTTACTTTCATTTTGAACTGGAGCTATGAGGTTAATGTTTATAACAGCAGATCTCCTTAATCATGAAAAATAATCTAAACAGTTTTCCTCAAAATACATCACTGAATCTAGGGAACACGAGGAATATGATCCAAGACCAGGCTTCTTCCTGCCCTGCTGCTGTCTGAAGTCTAGAGCAGAAAGGTTTTAACAGGTCTTAAAAGTAAGTAATGCTGTGTCCTAAATCACAATAACTAGTCTATGAGAGTTTAAGATCTGAATGCAGTTTGAGTGGTTCGGTGGGTGACATTTTGGTGACAAATTTTGATGGAAACACCTAGGCTAATTGGATGGCTATTAGTTATTATAGTTATTTGTTAGCAACATTAGCCTCACACTGCCACTTCTACAGTAGAGAAGCACAATGTAGACACCCAAAAAAGTAAATTGAGAAGTAAATATGATTTCTGAGTCTTAGTTTCTCCTATTTTCCTGTGAAACGTTCAATATTTCATTCAACCATAATTTTAAACTTTAGAAATACAGAGGTATTATTTAACAATTAAAGCTAGATTACTACTACATTAATGTGTTTAATGTGAGAATACTGAAATGAAATTTTGTAATTACATAATCATAAAAAATCATAAATAATTTTATCCATTTAAATGCTTGTATCAAGTGTATATCTGTACGTCAAACAATGGCATAAATGTGTCCAGAAAGAACTGTTTGTGTACACTTGACACAAATGTATCATTTAGAATCTGCACTTTACCATTTCTAGTGAGATTCAATGAATTAATATAAAGATAACTATCAAATTATGCTATGTTTTTGCTAACATCAGTGTTAAGTGGTACCACTAATGGCTAAATAATTACTTGTATTTTGAACAAATTAAAAAAAAAAAAAGACATGTAAAGAGAGTCATGGGGTTTTGAGATGTCAGTGCAGAGTTCATATAGCTTTTACAAAGTCAAATTCAAGCACTTTTCAAGTACATTTTTTAATGTAACTGGTAAATTACATTTTTTATACAAGTGCAAACATTTTCAAAATGATAATTTCACTTCATATCACATTAAGTGAAATGGCATTATGCTAAATACAACCAGAACTGTGCTTGGTAATAGCAAATATGAAATTAAAGGATCACATATATATGTTTTCCATTTGAAAACGAGTCACCTGTCTATAAACAGACTTTGCTTGGCACAAGAAGGTCAGGCAGAGCAGTTTTCAATTTTGGCTCTCATTTAATTTCTTCATATATTAAGTAAACTACGCAAGTCAGATGGCTATTTGTTGTGAAAGCAACACAGATACATTTTTGACCATTTTCCAGCATGTTGCCCAAATTCACACAGGTTTTAAAACTGGAAAAGACATTTAAATTCAATAATTTTTAAGGATTTCAAGCACCAGTACGAACCATAATAGTGACAATTCAACTTTAACACAAATGGTAAAATTTTTTATTGCACACTAAAAATATTTGTTAGAGTTTGATTGCACATTGCAGACATCCATCTTAATAATAATGAAAAGACACTGCTGCAATAATTAAAATGCATTATTTTGTGCTTGGCTGATCATCCTCTATTTTCAATCCATTCGAGATACCATTACTCAGAAAATATAGCACAATAAACCAAAATACAAAGAGTAAGGAAAAGATCTAGCTTTGCTAAAACAAGGGCCACCTTAACAATGCACACCTTTCATAACACAGAGTTGAAGACGTCTGTATGAGACACTGCAGACAATGCTAAGGCTGGAGCTGATGGCAGGGCCTAGGAACACTTTCTAACTAAAAGAAGGTAAGGAAGGACCAGTAGCAGTGCAGCTCTTTGAAGGTAAAAACACCTTGAAACGTGCGAGCGCTGGCTGGAAGATCAAGACAGAGCCTGACACGCAGCACAGCACCTATGGCTCATTTTAAGGCTGTCTGCGAGTAGAAACTGACACCAATGGCAACTCATCCATGCTTTCTCCACCCTACCTCGCTCTCTCTTTCTCTTACTCTCTCACATCCTGTACCCCAAGCTGGGGTGGCAGATAATTAATGGGTTTCAATAACTTGTTTCTAGGAGTGCTTGGAGAATACAATATAGCAGCAAAAATAATTAGTGCATAAAATCAGCTGAAGCAAACATATAGTGCAGACAAAAGAAACAAGGGCACGGTGTGAATTTGGCCAGAATAAGATGCGCTCAGGGAGGGCGAAAAGAAAGATAACATTACAGGATAATCCCCTTGCCTCTTTAGTTCATTAAACATCTTGGGTGTATTTGAGCTATTTTTCTCGTCTCTGTTGAGAAACAGGGAAATATCATTGCCGGAATACATTCCTTCGTCTTGTTAGCATAATTGGAGCTCCAACACTGAATTCCTGCTCAGCTTATAGCTCGATTGTAGCGTTTTATCTCCTCTGTGATCCTTCCTGGTGCCGCTTGAAGCAGTCCACGCACAACACAAAGAGATTTACTGGCGGTGCTGTTTGTTAACATCTCCATAATTCTGCATAGAAAATGTAGCCTCGACAAAGACCAAACATGTCTATAATTATTACGGCAGTAAGGAGACAGTATTCATCTTCATTAGAGGTTTGCTTTCTCAGAGTGCACTCTCGTCTTTTTTAGCCTGCAGGTCTCTTGGCTTCTCTTCCCCATTATCTTTCTTTCTCTCATCCCCTCTCTTTCACACACACACACACACACACACACACACACACACACACACACACACTTAAATATCGCAGGATAAGGAGTGCATAGCCACTGCAGCAACCCACATCAGGACTGACACTTGAAAAATGGCAACATTACCAAAGGTGGAGTGGCCTGAATAAGGACTCCCTGATTAGTTCAGGTACTTGCATTCTCCTAATTTTCATATTAATCACAAGCCCATCTCCCTCTAATGCTGTACCCCAGCACTCGTCTGCAACGTGTGAGTAACATTTACAGACCCCTGGACCAGTTTTCAAATTCATCATCCACAAATGAACCCATGCCCCTTTGAGAGACTGGGGGCCATAGTAATGGCCAGGATTAAAGTGTACCCAAAGCTCGCTCTCTCTCTCTCTCTCTCTCTCTCTCTCTCTCTCTCTCTCTCTCTCTCTCTCTCTCTCTCTCTCTCTCTCTCTCTCTCTCTCTCTCTCTATATACATATATATATATACATATATATATATACATATATATATATACATATATATATATATATATATATATATACATATATACATATATACATATATACATATATATACATACATATACACACGTATAACATACTCCCATAGGGCTGCCACGATTAGTCGACTAGTCACGATTATGTCGACTATTAAAATAGTCGACAACTAATTTATTAGTCGATGCGTCGTTTTTGTTTTTACTTTCGTTTTCTCTCCAAACTGCTGCGTACTCACCTTTTACTGCTGCGTCTTCATTTCTGTCCTTGACGTACATGCGCAGTAGTGATAACCGGGGTAGCCTGTGGATGACGTCACAGGACGTTATATACAGACAGGCTCAAAAGAGTACCCGCGACGGAGCTCAAAAGAGTGGGCCAAGATCATTTTAAGAAAATGAAAGAGAAACGTGTGCAATGCAATATCTGCAAGACATAATGTGCCTTCCACGGCAGCACAACTGCGATGCACGAGCACCTGAAAAGGAAGCTGTTGTGCCTGATTGTGACAATAATGAAGAGGGACCGTTATCTCAGTAAGCTAAATTGCTAGTTAGCTGCTAAAATTAGTGTAAACAGAGAGTAAACTTGCTGCTTACTCATATTTATAGCTGTAAAAGTGAACATTAGTGATGATGATTTGATTCATTAGCCTTAGAACACATTCATGTGTTTTCTGTAATGTTATAACAGTCATGTGTTTGAATAGGAATGATAATGCTAACGTTTCTAACGTTATGTTTCAGTGCTACGTTTACACTTTATGCTAAACAGTTAAATAATTGTTTGAGGCAACAAGCTGCATATTTCATTAAAGGTTTAATGAACTATGATCTTAATTGTATTTATTTTTAGTTAGCATATAGCTGAAATCTAATGACGGTTATATAATAGCTGCATACTAGTGCGATAAGCTGTATGTTTTATATGAAATTAATGCATGATCCGATTAGTCGACTAATCACAAAAATAATCGGTGATTAGTCGACTATAAAAATAATCGTTTGTGGCAGCCCTATACTCCCACTACATATTCAAGTCTGAGATAAATGAGTGTTAGAGTTTTCATCTAAATTTCACATCACCTAACAGCTGAATCCCTGCTGTGAGATATACTAAATAATTAGCTGTGCATGCTATTGTAAGCTGTTTGTTTACATGGCTCATAGACGCTTATCCAGAAGCTGATTCTAAGCCCTAAAAAGGTCAATGAAACAGGATGACTGATGATGACACTGATGTTACTGATGCATGAGCACTACTCTAGTTTTAGACTGTCACTGGATGGATGACTAATCATTTGTCAGTGTTGGACCTAAAAAGGAGAGAACACATTCAACATGCATTTCAACAGCACATATGCTTCTCTTTAACGAGGAAAAGCACAGATCAATCATTACAACATTATCACGTCACACAGCAAAATCTTGACAAAATTTGTTAATCAGTCCTTTTATCTTACAGAGTCATACTTTGAGGGCAAGTACCCCTGTATAATAAGCAGCTCTATTTATACTTAGAGCTCACCTTTAATATATATTCAGGAGAAGCAGGTCATTTGAGGAAAGGCGTGATCATTAGCTAGGATATTAACTCGGTTCATCTTGATTCTCACTGTTATTATCAAAGTAAACATCAAATTCAAGGTTTTATGGGATGCATTTTAAGAGGCTGTGGCAATGGAGAGGGTGGGAGAAGAGCACCGTTTAATGGGAGGCACCGGAGACACTGCAGGGCCCTTTCACTAGCCATTAAACCTTGAGAGTAACCCAATGTTAATTGTTAATTTGCTGACTGGCTGCAATGCACAGGAGACACTGGCTAGTCAGGGAGAGGGCTCATTCATTCTTATTAATGTGAAATGTGGGAACTTGCCCGTGTGTAACACTTTAATGCTCACAGCATCAAGCCATTTCCAATACAAATACACACACACACACACACACACACACACACGCGCACACGTCAAGCATCTCCCAGTCCACCTCAGTCCACAAAGTCCCATTAAGAGCATTTGAGTTGATTTCCATTACTAAAATATGACCATAAGCAAGTATCATTGAGAACAATTTCAGTGTTATTCTCAGTGATGTGTAACTGAGTATTAATGAATGTTTTTAGCTGGAGAGCTGATCTGATATGTAAACAGTAGGCATAAATCCAGGTATTAACAGCTGACCTTCATGTGTCAATCATTTATTTTTTCAAACAGATGCCGGAGCATTTATGAATGTCAATTATGATAATAACGCAAAAAAGTATTTTTACATCTGTCTAAGGAGGATACGGCCTAATTGCATTAAATAATTGGTTAATAGATAGGACCATTTGCCCAATTTTCATAAGTACTAACAGGCAGGGGAAAAATTTTAAACAGCAATTTGGTCTTTGAAATGATGGAGCATTCAGGGATAATTGTGTTTGTGCCAAAATTTGCCGCAGACCTGCCTGAGCACTTCAAAAGAAAAATAAATAGCTAGCTATAACACTGAAAAAAAGAAAATACACAAAGGAAAGAAAGAATGAGAGAGAGAAAGAAAGAAAAAGAAGAAAAAGCCCAAAAGAGAAGAAGACTCTTTAGAGGGTTTAAGTCATTACCTCGTTGGCCAACTCCAGCAGAACAGGGTCTGAAGGACGTTTCTTGGCTTCACTACGGTACCTTCATTATAACAAAGAATAACGACCATGAGGAGAGTCAACAAACAAGGGGAGAGAGGACAACAAGAACAGGCCAGCCAAGACATGTTGATGTCCCGGATGGCTTTGGCCTCTGCGGCATTTAGAACGCTTGGCACGGTTCAAACAGTAGAGCTCTGAAACCCCACACTGTCCTCAAACCAGACAAGCATGATCATTAACAAAAAAGGGTGGATTTGCCTCCTCCCTACCAGAAACCACAAAAGCCTTCAAAGATCCCTTGCAGATAATCTAAGAGGTTTGTTGTTACGTAAGTGGATTACAAATGCATCATCCGGCTCCCATTCTGCAAAACAATGAGTTAATAAGCTACAAGAGGCTAATTGTTATATGCAAAAATGCTTCCTTGCCTTCAGCCAGTTTCCTTTTGTTTTCTTCTGATTTGATTTTTGAAAGAAATTACACATAATAGGCCACCATACACTCAATCAAGGCAAATATCCAAGCGCACTATTTTTTTCAGTGGGGCTGTGTGCTTTTGTAGGCTTAGCAGGTGCGAGTGGGGATCTGGAAGGCCTGGTGATTTGTTTAGAGGAGATTATATCTGTCAGCAGGGCCCACCCACTCACACACACACTTGTCTAGTGATTAGTAGGTATAGTGGACTGATTCTTACCTCTGGTAGTAGTCTTCAATAACATCTGGGGCATGATGTTTCACAAGGCTTCTTTTCATTCTTTTCTGAAAACAGTCGCATAATAGAATGGTTACTGTTTTACAGTGTCTTGCAGTTAAAAACACAATTTCACAATTTTTAACTCGCAGTGGGTAAAAGAAAAAAAATTACTTTTATTATTTCATCTGAATGAAATTAATTATGTTCTGCACTCAAGCAAGAATGATCCGTTACTGAATCACAGCAAGTTGTGCATGATTTCAGTTTGTGTAAGGAAATATATTCATTCCTGATTCAAACCTTCTATTAATTTCCACTGTAAAGAAAGTAGAGCCCATATCAACTTTACCCTTTGAATTTTATATATATGCGTGTTTCAATTGCCATTTTAACCAGGGCAAGGAAGAGCATTGCTTAAAAACAACTTATTTAAAAACTACAAAAAAGCAATTCCGCAGGGACACGCCACTTGAGTGACACCTGTCAGGGGGATGATGAATGACTCCATTTTGTGCCTCTGCAGCCTTCTGCCACTCCCGGCAACGGCCATTTATCATCATCGGCTGTCAGCCGGGGAAAGCGGCAGTGACAGTGCGAGTCAGCAAACATTTAGCACACGGAGCCACACTACACGGGGAAATTATTATTGTCAGAATAATAATGGTTTAGCATAATTTATTACAGGTCCACCAAATAAGCAGGGGCTAGATGTTATTAGACAGATGGATGGGAAGGCTTGGCAGGATTCCACAGAGACTCAGGCAGGGCCCTCATCGTGCAAGTGGGGGAGCAGAGGAAGGGGGTGGGGGGGCATTCTCCAAACCAATCAGAAAGCTGGCAGTTCAATTACAAAGAAATAAGGGGACATTCATCATTCAATTAGGCACCTGTCAGGCCTCACAAAGGAAGAAAACTTCTAACCTGGTACTCCAGGGAGAAGATGCTCAGAAGAGTGGACTGCGAGTGACTGGAACAAATAAAAGAAGGACAAAGTTAATTACCAGAGTGCATTGCACAGAGACAAAGAAAGAGAGGCGCTTCAAAGCTGAGGCCGGCTGCCCTGTAATCTAAAAGAACATGAAAACAAGTGTGGCAAAGTTGTTCCAGATGAACACCTCGGACAAAAGGTTCCTGCTGAGATGCTTCGTGAGAGGAAGAGGGGTAGGGTTACATAGAATCAGGTTGGTGTGAAATGAGAGAAAATAAAAGCACACCCACTCCTCATATCACTGTCCACTACCGCATCTGCCCATTGAATCAGGTAGATAGCCTTTCCTGTGTTGGAGTAGCATAGGGTGATAAAACCCACAAGGTCTACAACTGCATAAAATCAAATCCATCTAAATCAAATTTGATCAGGGTACAATTGCATCAAGAAGTAAACACAGTATTCCAATAAATATTGCACAATATTCAGACAGCGAGAGGCTGGCAGGGGTTCAGGCTGGAAGAAAGTTTGCCACACTGTCAGCACTGGCATATGGGACATTCTGGAACATTCCCACTGCAACTGGTGGGCTTTGAAAATGGAAACTTTCACAGCAGGAAGCTGGGACTCCCAGGAGTCAGACAATTCCATGGGTTGCCATAAGCTACATTCATCTCCAGCTCCATTCAATGTCAAACACCTGGCAAGAGCAGGGGGTAAGACTGTTGTTCCACTGCTGCTGTCTCATTTACTTTCCAAATCTCTCAAACACACACCTCAAAATATTCAGCAATGGTTATTTTTGCCACAAAGTATGCAACTAGAATATATAAACATGCACTGATACTGTACCAACTGTCTAGTGTGGGTGCAGTATAGTACCCTAAGTAAATGTGATTGTTAAATTTAACGGACTTCTCTTTATAAGTCACCTGAGAGCAGAATGTAAATAAAGACCGCAAAGGCAGGCTTCCTCGCTGCATTGATATACTGAGTCCTCAGAGTAATCAATCAGACCACACATCAATAAAACATCACAGAAGATTATAAGAAAGGAGCCTTATTGCTAGCCTATTTATATATTTTTCATTACTGAGATAATGAACTTAATAAAAATAGAGTTGAAAGGATATAAAGAGGGTGAAAAGAAAATACAGGATACAGTCCCTGGTGTGTGCTTCAGTCATGTGGCTGACCAAAAACTCAGGTTGAACAAAGTTTCAGAGAGGGAAAAATAACATCTTTGTGAGCATGCCTCTAAGAAAAGAACTCTGCCAAGGTATTAATTTACAATGATATGCGCAGGCCAAAAGGTCGGTGCAATTAAGTGGGCCATTAAACGGTCAACTGTCAACATGAACACTTACAGGGTGTAGGGGAGGGAGACTCCTCTACACTTCAGCCTTGCACCTGAAAATTTCAACATTACTGCACAATTCTCAGGCCTTGACCATCCCCTCTCCTGAGTCCAACATCTGTTAGGTTTTAAACGGATTACTCTCTATAATGATCATGATTACTCCCTAATTGCTAAATCTTTACCCTGTTTCGTTTAAAGGGAGGTAAACGGCCCTAAATATCTGTGAAAACATACCTGGTTCAAACAAAAGAGGAAGATCTTGGAATTTTGCACCTTGTGTTGTGCATTACTTGACAAAATGTGGCCAAAATACCCTCCCTGTGGGGCTAATACAACACAGACAGCGTCATGGTCAGTTTGACAACCACTTCAGATCATTCCATTGTGTCTGTGGCTATATGGGCAAGGCATATAATGTTCCCCTTTTCACCAAACAGACATCAAGATGAAGCTTTCGCAGCCTTTTTTTCTGAATGCATATTCACCATTGGTCCCCTGGATGCTCTACACCAAGGGAAAAAAATAAAAATAAAGCAACACAATAGGCTTTACAATAGAGACCTGATCTAAAAAGCCAAGAACAAGACTATTATACTGCATATTACACTGACACCATGTTTACTCCCAGCTCTGCTTTGCTAAACCAGTATTCAGGCTTGGACTCTTTGTTGGAGAGGATTACCCACAAATTGATGCGAGGCACTCCCAAAGCTCATCTCCACAAAGGCAATTCAGTTGAATTTCGGAGCCGTTTCAGGAACTTGAGGAAAAATGGGATTCCAATACGTAGTAACAGAATCAGTCATTCAGCGCTCAATCCAATGATATGATGATTTTTCCTTCCCTCATGTTAATCGAATGCTAAAGCAGATGCTTCTTAACCAAAATATTTATAAGCAAAAAAAAGTTTATAGTTCATTTCTTTCTATTCATTTCTAAGATCTACTGAAAGATATATATCATGTAACATTGTGGATGTTTGATTGTAGACTTTGATTGCAAAAAATATTTATATCAATAAAGTAAATCAAGAAGAAATGCTGAGGCCTGTTTATTTATGTTGAACTGATTACGCAGTCTGGCACAGTTTATCTTCAAGTTTTTGTCTTTCTAAACCATTTCTTGCTAAAGTTGGAGGCATGAGATGAAAACAAAGACAGCAATGAGCAGCTATATAGAGTACATAAATGATGCTGGAGCACAGAAAAACTAATCTCCAAGCCTTTATAGGAGAATTAGGTTGCTCTTTATGCTTTGGCTCAGTCAGCAACAAAGACACCATATTTAAGTAAAATGTAGGTAAACATATGTTTTCTCTGGATCAACAAAGAAAAGAAAAACTGCTCAGTTGGAGAAAAAGCAAATTATCAAAAGTTCATTTTAAGGTTTCATAAAAAATAAAACAAAAATCAGTCTAGTATATAATTACTTTGGTGAATTAGCTAAAAAATGACTGTTGGAAAAAGAATTGTATACAGCATGTACCACATATGCTAAACCTCAAAAAGTAATGAAATAAAAATGTCAAAAATATACTTTCATTGTACAAACTGGAGAAGCATAATCAAATTCAGCAGGTCATGTGACAAATTCTGAGAAAGTACCAAATTCTCACTGAGCCAGGTTTAAGCATATTAATGTATGAAACCTTTTTTGATCAACAGTTTTAGTTTATTTACACACAAAAATGTTAGTGACTTAAAAAATTTAGAGGCCATTTCTTGAAATATGATAAAAAGATTATTAATGCTTAGGTTTATACTGCAGTTGCTACAATAATTTCAAATCCACGGCTTGTGGTCTCAGACCACAGAGCAGCTGCTGAATGCATGTAAACCTGATATATCAATTCTTGCCCACTGTGCTACAGTATTTACAATAGAACTGCATGAAAGTGGTCAAAGTAGACTGAAGTCAATTACAAGCAGCTAAACTGCTGTTCTTCCAAAAAGGACCAATTTGTATTTTCTCTGCTGAGGCACTAGTAAATGGATATAAAGTCCAACAAAGAATGAGATCAGTGAACAGCCTCAGTCAGCAAGGGGTTTTGATTTACCAAATTACCACATCTATAATGAAATTGTCCATTCATTTCAATTAGACCTGCAGTTCCTGGAGAAAAAAAGAAAAAAAATACAAATTACTGCAATTTGAACAGTATGCTTACAACATGTAGGTAAAATCAGGAAAATACTTCACTGGAATAAGAATGAAGAGAGCCATTAGAAGGTCATAGAACAGTATTAAGCCTATTGCCTCTAGCCTATAATTTCAAACAGGGAAAAACAGAAGGTCTGCAATCAGAATAGTGCCTTGGAAATCATTCAGAACGTAATTACCCTTCTCTACATCCTACGACATTCCATTAATATGCATGGGGATGAAAATAGTATCCAAGCCAATTTGATTAAAATATCCCACTCAAACTGTTCCATGATGTCTACTTAACTCTATTTCATCAACTAACCAAGTTAAACTACAGTGATTTGCTCAAATTTATAAACAGACAGCATTTTACATAAACAAACACCACGGAGATTAAACAAAGATTACAGTACTGAGAACTATTTTCTAGAATTTTTTTTGCACTGCATGTAACAAGCAACGCAAACCAACAGAACACTTAAAGAAGCAATAAAAATAATATTCAATGCTTCATTTCTAAACTCATCCTTTTTACAAATGATTAATAATAAGATGCGGCAGCAATTAACCTAATGAATGCCACCTGGCTAATGATATCTGTATCATATGCTCCAATGATAATTAGCATTTGCCACATTTCTGTAGCATGCTATTTAACCATAGAACTTAACTGAAGCATAGCAAATATTGTTCGTAATGATTTTAAGACATGCTTCAGAGAGGGGAAAAAAGCCTCTTCCGGTATTGGCTAGGTTTGCCAAGGTCAGAATGAATTAATTTGACGCTGACATTTATGAGACTTTAAGAAACCTTGCTTGCTCTCGATAACATTTTAAGTCAAAAGCCATCTTGAATAGTGAATGAAGTAAGTGCAGGGGGCAAGTGATCTACTTTGAAAACCAGAGACGGAGAGTGTGGGTGGACTGCTTCTCCTCAAGTCTTTTTCAGAGCTCACTCGCACCATCTCTCTCTCTCTCTCACTTAAATCAATATTTTGCACCAGAGGAAAATACTTTGCTGGATTTGTTTTTGCTTCATGCTCCGCATATGTAAATGCCCCTAATTATACATGCTGATAAGAGCAGGCAAACATCTGTTTCAGCCCAAACAGCATCCACATGAAGAGAAAATGCAAAAGTGTGATAGATGTGACACACCAAAACAAAAATATAAACATGCATGATGGGCTGTGTAGTTACATTGGATATGCTTATTGGGGGGGGCTGGGGGATCGAGTGTTTTTTATATAGCATGCATTCACTTTGAACTCCTATTGCACTATTTGTCTTGTTTGCCTACTACAATCGCTTGTATTGTAAAAAACTATGGACTATGCTTTTTTTTTCTCTATTACTGGACACAAGCAAGTATTTAAATGCACCGGTTGTGTATAATAAATGCAAAAAAGTTTATATATATATATATATATATATATATATATATAAACAGGATATGCATACACAAGAAATTTAAATATAATAGTATGAAAACTATCAGCTTCTCCTATAGATCCTATAATATACTCTTCTGATGTCCTCATGTAATGTCAATGATAACAAGAGAAAAAAAAAACTGGATAACAGCAAAAGCCTCCTGGTGCAGAAGCTGGAACAGTCACATGCCTCCATGCTCCTATGTAGAGGCACACTGTAGCTCCATAATTTTTTAAATTAGTGCCTTAGAGGCTTGCAAGCAGTCAGTGGTTTAGGAACCAAAATATCACTAAAAACGAGGACATTTGCAACTCTACCCACACTTTAATTATGATCAGATATGAAAGGTAAAGGGTCTGTATCTGTTACAGTGCCAAACGACATTACACTTATTATGGTGTGACCATTTTGCTAGATCAAAATCATTATCATTCCTTTGTCTGCAAATTCACATAAAGTGGAAAATGTGCCTCCATCACACATCAGGCAATGGGCGTTCCTTAGTCTGACAAGGAAGCACATTAGGCTGACCAAATGTCTACTCCCTCAAGCACGGCTGCCGCACTTGCACCATTCTGCACAATTTGTTTCATTCCTCTTCTGCAATTGATCCCAGTATGCAAAATGATCCTCAGGCAAATATCCTCATACAGTAGCTGCCCAACTGTACTACACTCAGCAGAGCACATTGTGTAAGAGAGCAGCATTTCACTGAATACTGCATTAGTCATTGTGTGGTACAGTGAAGGTGATTCTGAAAAGTTCTCTGCCAATAATTCATAAATCCATACAAAGTGAATTACATGCCCAAAAAAAAATGAAAGCCCTTGGATTAAAGTTTCCTTTGAGAGATTTTTGGCTGCTGAGACTGTTTTTAAGACCGCTTTCAGCAGATGCTTTATAGTCTAATGTACTTATCTTAGTGAAGAATAACAGGGCACT
This sequence comes from Crenuchus spilurus, assembly GCA_036984385.1. NCBI lineage: Eukaryota > Metazoa > Chordata > Actinopteri > Characiformes > Crenuchidae > Crenuchus > Crenuchus spilurus. The sequence continues at coordinate 64,000 of BRDA01021477.1, forward strand.
GTATCTTACAAGGAAACATTTCATTCCAGTTTTACCAAATCAAGCGAGCTCCAGACATACTCTTGTAAACTAAGTGAAAGGTCTTTCTTGCGTCCAACTCTCTTTCTTGCCCTTGGCGTTCTTCCTTGTGCCTGTTCAGCGCCTGACCACATAAACAATCCCAGTTCTCTGATTAGGCCTTTCGTATCCCTGACAGCACAGCGCTCCGCTGGTCAGGGCAAAGCCACAAGCCTGAGCTGCCAGCTCCACTTTTTGTTTGCGATGCGAGCCAGAGACGCGTGGTCTTCCACAGGAGGGACGCCGGGGCCCTGGGCAGCAGCTCTGGGAGCCAGACTGGCTACTGGCTAATGTCATCACTGCATCTTTACTGCACTGAGTAAGCAACTGAACTGCAGTCAAAACACTGGCATCAACACTTCCAACAAATTAATAGCAGGACGAAGCAAAAATACAAGTTTAAAAACTCTTAACTTAAGCTTTAACTGGATATGTTTTTCTATACTTAAACACTTGTGGGAACAACAAAGCAATCAAAATGAAAAAAAAGGTAATGAATTTTTAGTAAGCATGAGAACACAGACTAGTTAACGTATAATTCAGTTCTATTGGATTAACAGGCATGTAATAGAGAGATAAACACCATAACCGCAATAAATAATCAATGAGCAGCCCGTTTGATTCAAACCCCAGCTTGAACATTACCATCGAAAACAAAGTGTCTGCAGCCAAGAAAATCAGCATATCAATGGCACATGCCACAACAACACTGGCCTCCGGTTTACTCCAAAGATCACGCTAGATAAACCCCAAATAACAGAGAAATTAACAAATGCTTGACATTTGCTCAACATCCATTATTCTGACACTTCTTCAGAATTTCAAAAGGCTGAGTGCATGCTTAATCAACATTCATATTCCCCAAGCGAGCCACTGGCACCATATTGCAGCCCGCCTCAGTGCTGATGAAAACGGCACATTAGGGCCCGTTTTGAAAACGTTCAGGGACTCTGTAGGGAGATGTGTGTGTATGTGTGAAAAAGGAAGACCGTACACTTTCTCTTTAAAGCGCATCCAAGACTGGAGCATCTGCACAGATCCATTCTTTCCACACTTCACCCAGCCTGCTCTCCAAACTCGACAGACATATGCAAAATGAGCTGAATGGCATTATAAAGAGGGAGTAATCATTACACCCAAATTCATTCATAGTGCTGTGCAGAGGGCCGATGGAGGCCTCCCTCTCCTGGGACAAAGACTGGGGGGGAATGACAGTGGTCCCACATGATCCCAGTCAGCCGGGCAAGGTCTCCGAGAGCCTGCTTTAATTTCCAATTCTAATATGAAGTGGGGAGAGAAAAGGCCCGGGACTGATGTCACATCCCGCCACTGGCCCATCACGCCCCCCGCTCCATTCTCATTGTAGTGGGGGCGCAGACACTAGGCAGGACAGGCCGCCCAGGCAGGAGGTGTACAGGATTTGCATGTCCCTCCATTGTGAGCAGGGGGAAAAGTGACAGCACCGTGTCCAATTCTTTTCCCTTCAGAACAGCTCGAGCCCGGCAGGAGAGGCCAGGCTGACAGATGACTCCCAACATCTGTGTTACGTGAGCGATACAGATGAGGGACTTTGCATCCCCCTCGCAGCCAAACTCATAGCCCACTAGACACAGCTCAGGCACCTGGTGGAAATCAGCTTTAAATGACCAATACCATTATACTGCATCCAATTGTGTTCATCACTGTTTCATTTGTGGACCTATTTCATATATAGTTATGATAAAAATTACAGAAAAAAGTATTATGTGGGCAGAAATACACCATCAAATGTTAGTGCTAAGCACCACTGCAGAGTACATGAAAAAGTATTGTTGCATAATTGCTTGTAAAGATCTGCAGTTTTCAAGGATGTTTGATATCATGCATGTATGAATTCATATCACCATCAGCTGATAACTTCCAAAAATATTGATTTGGCAGCTTTTATGTAAAAATTAAGAAAATTTTTCTAAGCTATATAACTTGTATGAACAAGAACTACATTTCTACATGCTATTCCATATATGTAGTCCCAGCATTAGCACTGTCTTCAACAGATATGTAAACAAAAGATTTCTGGATATCAACACTGGCCCAGAATTTCCTTATCAGTGTATCCTTAACAGGGTTGTCACAATACCAGAGTTTTGACTTTGATATTGACACCAAGCACAGTATAGTGATGCTCAATACCATAATTAATACTCTGATTATAAATTAAATACACATTTCCAAATTATAACAATTCTTAAAATGTCTGTTCTTTGTAAATTTATTCTCTGTAATCCATACAGAACTCTCCAGTTGTAAGCAAAATATAGTGTTAAAGGGCCCCCGAGTAGCTCAGCAGGCTACGACACTGACACTATGACCAGAGGATCATAGCTTGAATCCCGGTCATGCTGCAGTCGGGGTCCATGAAAGCAAAAATTGGCAGTGCTCTCTCTTGGCAGGTAGATGGCGCTCTCCTTCCCTATCACTTTCACACTGCAATGTCTACTGGCTCAAGCGTCTACTGATTGGTCCATTCAGAGCTGGGAATCCTGCTCTTTCCTCCGAGCTCATTAGGCTCCCAGTAGTCAGCGTTAGTTCAAAAAGAGCTGTGGGAGGTGGCGTGCGCTTGTCTTCACCCTCCTAGAGTCAGGGACATTGCAAAAGTGATGGGGAGAGTCCTATTGGAGGGGATGGGCTAATTAGCTACTAGTAGATTGGGAAAGGGATAAAAATGGGCAAAAACTTAGAAATAAAATTTAAAAAAATTGTGTTAAATCGGTGTGAATTATTCGTATCAGAAAATATTGAAAGAGAGTAAAATTGATTGCCAAATTTGAGTACTGAAGCGTTTCAGTGCTGCAATACTTGGTGTAACTCTAACTATTAAGTCATATGATGTAAATCTAAACCACACAGTTCTATGGCTAGTTTCATTTCAGTGGTTTTTTATCACTCTTTCAAGGAGTGAAAAGGTTCAAACGTATTTACTCCTCAGATTCGCATGCATTACAGAAAGAACAGTTCTGGTGCAGTAAATTCATGGTATGCATGAGACATCAAAACATATGAAGAACTGGTACTGAAAGTAGAGGGTGAGATATTCTTTCATTAAGTCCATGTGGGCACATATTACTGATCCGTTCAGCATGGATAGGGGGTTGAGCAGTATGACAAGGCAGGGAGATTGGAGGGATTCTCTGATATGATTCTGCGAGCATGGCATTCCCAGCAGGGACAGCCTGCATGAGGACCGATGAAGGACAGAACTCCACGTTCCCCAGACCCCCAAAAACACAGGCAGCCTGCCTGTCTCCGCTCCAGCACTAAGGCCCTGGGCTTTCAGGCACAGAGGAGGGGGCTGCTAGGCACTGGGAGGAGGGGGACTGCTGTGCCTCAACGCATGCTAAGAGATGATGGATGGCCTAGTCGATATGTTATGTCTTAAGAGCCTGATTTCCTGCCAGTCCAATCACTAACCCTCCAGAGTCCGGCTCAGCTGATTGGACAAGCAGAATAATTTCGCAGGCTGTGAAAACACTACCGCCATGCCCGTCTGTCAGGTTCTTAGACGCCGTTCAGGTTTTTAAAACCAGAGCCTCGCTGAGATTCTTTTCACGCAGGAAATATCAACAATAATACCAAGACAAATCAAAGCTGCTAAAACAAGCATTTGTTGCCATGTATGATCAGCCAAGTGAAGAATTGCATGTGTTGTTTTTAAAGCAATCATAAAAAAGCAAAACTGCACAAATATTAGCTACACGATAGTTTCAAACAACTGACCGACACATTTATTATTTGAAAAAAATAGAAAGGTTTAATCCATGAAAATTAGGTCATACATCAGGGTACTCCATGAGGACAATGGGATATAAAAAAGTGGCTGGGGGATCAGCCTAGCACATATCATATTCTATAAAATGCTGACGCCAATAACAAAGGCATGTTCAAGGTAGGCTGTGTATCCCTTAGGGACCCAGTGCCTTATTCTAGCAGTGATTACAGCACTATGAAACTAGGAAGCTCCCAATTCATGCGAGTCTCTAAGTGACCTCTAAAGGAACAGGGGCTGCCTCAGTGGCCTTGGGGGATTACATGTGTTACATTCAATAAAGAGCAGTCCCTCATTGTCAAGGAGACACACAAACAAAACCATTAACCCTAGCTTACACAGTGCATCTACAATAAAGATACTACATAGCGAAACAATGTATAAGAATACAAGCATAGGTATAGGTATAGTATTCTATAGGCACTTTATGTTCATAAAGTATAAGCACCTTATATTCCTATTCTGACATACCAACATAGTATAAGGTTTATTTAATATACACTAACAAACTGATGCTACAAAATCACATTTTACAGCTTACATTTTAACTTGGAATCCTGTAATTATGATGTGCTACAGATATTGTGTACCCAATGAAACACTACTGGCTAAAATGTCTGAATTTCCCTTCTATTTAAATTACTTCAACAATGCAGAATCTTGTTATAGTTTCCAACAACAACAACTTGATTTTCCCCCCTCAAGATCAGCAAATGAATTGTGCCAAGTTGTGTTATAATTTTTAGTCAGTTCCATGTCCAAAAGATTGAGTCATTAGAATTAGAATTGATCCAAGTTGAAGTACAAGCATATCTTCACTGTTGGAACAAAACCTTTACATGTGCATTTTAATTAATTTTTTTTTTTTTGCTACACGTGATATCGGCATCAAAGCCAAGATTATGGTAATGTGAGAGCCCTAATTTGAAAATTACATTGGACTAACAAATGTTCCAAAATAAAATCTTTTTAACTACTAACATGTACATAATTAACAAATGTTTTTTTTAATCCAAAATGACTTTCAATAGTTGGTAAATAATGCTAGAAATCTTGCATAAAGACTCCATTTGGTACAGAAATTATAACCCTGGGGGGATGGAACATTTAATTTTTGGGGGCTAATCATTTTCATGGGTTTTTAGTCATATTGAATAACTGACAAAATTGCAGTATCTGTGGCCATCCTCTCTCACAAAGCATACTGAAATGTCCATGTTCCTTTACAAGAGTGGTAGTTGAAGCTGGGCACCTTCAAAATATGTAGATTTCTGAGAGCCTTAAAGAGTCCCAATGAACAAGGCTCTTCTGAACTCGGAAGAGTGGTCAAAGGCCTTGTGGGTCTTCTTTGTTACTGGAAAGTGCAATGAGGCATCATTTGGGATGATTTTAGAATTTAAACATACTTCTGAAAGTATGCATGACCGTATGATGAAAGAAAACGCCAAAAACCTGACACATTGATGTTATCCAGACAAATGAACACCAGAAAAATGACCACAATTTCAAATGGGAATCATATTTCTGTATATAGATGCAACAAACAATGAGCAAAAGATCTAACACTTCAGCTGACTGACTTGCTTTGTGTGCACAAACACCTGGTCAGTGGCCCTAGTGCTGACTAACAAAGCAACAAAGTTACAAGAGGTTCTTTCCACACTCTGACCACCATGTATATCCAACACTGATAAATAAATAAATAGATTTCATACCAAACAAAGATTTCATACCAATTTACATCCAGTTAATCACAACTTGACCTTTTTCATGGCCAAAAGTACTGAGGTTGTGCTAAGGTAGATAAATTAGATCAAACTTAGATCATTACCGTTAAATCAGTGAAAGTCTAACTCAAAGTCTGATCTGATTATCAAGATAATCAGATGAGCAATATTTATATTGATCCATACTTGGATATGTGAACACTTAAAAACACTCCACTGACTCAACAGTTTTTGTGACATTTTGCAGAACTTGATATATTATCATGTGGTAACTACTGTTTTATACAAAAACAAACATTTCTGACAAAAGCATGAGGAGATGCCTTTCATCTTAAACATTTTGTCAGAAAAGTATACACACTTCAGCAGGTGCATCACAGTATATTTTAAATGCTTCTGAGTTTTACAGAACAATGTCAAAATTAACACACTAGTAATGGTTTTTAAACACAACATTGACATACAAAGTGAATGTAAGTGTTAATAAGAAATTCAGATTTTGAACATTTGTTAAATAGTTTAAATATCTTACCATTACAATTACCTAAACTGACAGCAACTACTAATAGGCTATAGATAATTATTGGTACTGCCAGATATTTGATGATAATCAGAAAACATATACACAATATTGTGGATGTTTAAAGCATCATGCAGGTAAAAGAAATGGCAGTGTTTAAGTACCTATGTACTTACTTGGGGAATCTCTCCTTCAGCACCTTCATGCATTGGCGAGTGGGCTGAAGCTGCTCAGTGAATTTTGCTATTGATTTGTATTCTGCTCTGCAAAGCTTCATCTTGTGTGTGTTCACCTTCAGATGAGAACGGAAGATTAAGATTGCATACAAACACAAATGTTATTATCATATTATTTAGTAATAACACTAGTGTTAAATGTTATCACAATTCAATTTTAGGGTCATTATACTAATACAGGGTTGCACAACAAAACATTGTTAGGCTAAATCTCTGGTGCAGTAACAGATAAGAACGTGGGATAGTAGTGCAAGAACATAAAACACAAGAGAAGACTCATGGCCAGTGAGCTCCTGACAATAGACAATAAATGCAAATATGTACATTTGTAAATGTGTTTGTAAATGCAGTTGTAATGTAGATGTAAAATATGTCACTAAAGTAATAGTGGGGGGATTTCTAACTTAGCCAGATAACTTAAACCCAAAGTTGAATACTGTTAATATTTGCCCATTGGACATGACTGACTTTGTGCTTAAATTACCTGCCAAAACTGAGAAATCCTACTTTGTGGAATATCTTCCTGGTCTGTTGTTTGTAAACAGCATCACATATGACGTGTAAACAAAGTTTACAGTGCATGTAATGAGTATAGCAACTAAATAAAGGGTTATGAGTAACACAATGCCTGCTTATAAATGACATATACAGTAAAATATCTTCAAACATACTGTCCCTTTAAACTACACATAGGCTAGCTTTCAGCTTTACCGTCAGGCTGCAGTGAGCAGGGCTAAAGAAGCACACTGGGCTAAACAAATAACTGGACAGTCTTATTATCACTTTACTGTAGTCATTACGCATCTAGACATGTGTTAAATAATTATATTCAGCAGATACGTGTTTATAAACATTCTAAGACAAGCAGGCTGTGCTTTCCCACGATTAGCAGCTCGGCTAACAACACAAACTGCGCTAAAACAAGCAACAGACAACAACAAATTCATACGGCTCAAGCAGCCATATACCTTCAGCAGCTTTAAGCCGATGTTTTATCACTGCTCCAAGCCTAGTTTCTCATCAAAAATATCCCGTTTACGTTAGAAAACGTCGCCGCTGCTGAAAAGCCGTACATCAGCTTCCTGCCTCTCTCCCGCGAACAAGTTGAAAGGCGGGCGTCACCTAAAACGTCCTTCGTTGATTGGCTAGACTCACAGAGGTTGAGTATGCCTTACGCTGATTGGCCAGAAATGCGACCCAGTAACAAGCGTTGACGAAACAGTTTGCAAATCCTTTAATATGGTCCTGCTCTTTAGCATGTGGTAAATGTGGTCCCTTAAACACTTCTGAAAATACTCCCCTGTTGGTGCTGTATAGTTGCATGTAAGGCTTATGTAAAATCTCTCTGTACTTATCACTGGCACTGTCTTTCCTTCTTTAATGCATAGTGTTTATTTGATGAAATCGAAAGCCCCCATATAATTAGCATATGGATAACTAAGCTATCGCTAACTAGCTAAGTTTGTCATGTTTAAAGGACGAGTTTGCTTAAAATTACTTTGCTTCAAGATGAATATTTAATAGTGACATTTTTCAGTATTCATTTCTTTTATAGCATGCATTTTCTGTGTTTGTTAGGGCGCAAGTTGAACAGGAAAATAAAACAACTATGAGCTTATAGCTGAAATGGCAAAGGTAGGCTGTTCCCTTATACAGTACATCTACAATGGTGAGTTAAAAATGGTCAGCACTTATACAGTTCTAATACAATTTATGTTGGTGGCAATGTTTTATCAACACTTTCTGTACTAGGTTGCTGTCTCCACAGTAACTGATGTGCATGTTTGAACGTATTACCTCAGTTCCTTTATGTCTGTAGTGCAGCAAAAAATGTCTCTCATGATTTGCACAAAGAAGAGCAGGGTTCAGTGATTCATTGTACGTGTTTGGACATCTGAGGGGCAGCCTGCTGATTAGAAATGTGGTCTTGTGACCAGAAAGTCGTTGGTTCAATCCCCGGGTAGATCATGTCTGAAGCATGGCACCTAACCCCCAGCTGCTTCCCGGGTGCTGCCAACTGCTTCAGGCACATGTTTACAGGCTAGTGTGTTCACTAGTATGTGTGTTTCACTGCATGGATGGGTTAAACATGGAGGTCAAATTTCATTGTGTGCAATCACATTGGCAAAAAAGAAATTAATAAAAAAATCTGCAAACAAAATTTGGTATAATGCCTTAAGGAAGGTGAAAGTTTCTAAAAAAGAATAATTACTGGTGATGACACAGGGATTCATCACTAAGAGCCTGAGAGTAAACAGCAGAGCATGGAATAGAAACATTCTCAATTGCCAACCAAGAAAAAGTCACCCATTAGCTGGTTTACAGTTTTCTGGGTCCCCTGAAAGAAGCAATAAGAGGATGGCCATGAATGCCTGATGAAGAAGTGAAGACAGCATTGCATTCATGGCTCATAGCTCAGCTAAAAACATTTTTTGATGATGGAATATGAAAACTTGTTGATAGATGGACAAAGTGTATTGAAATGCAGGGAGATTATGTAAAAAATATGTATTTGTCTTTTCTGAAAACTGATTAAAATAAACTCTACAGTCATATAACCTACATAGTTATATTAGATATATAAATAACATTCATATATATATATATATATATATATATATATATA
>BRDA01021486.1:0-13914 GCA_036984385.1 Crenuchus spilurus
TGAGCTCCCTGCAGAGTCTCCTTAGCTATCTCCCAGGCTTTACATAAACGAGTACAAAACAACGTTACATACTCCAAGACTGACCTCTTTACCTTAGTGCCTGACTTTGACATTAGTAACTCCTGAAAACTCTTAAGAGGTCCACGTACTGTGTGCCCAAAAACTAAATCTGCAGGACTAAACATGACGGACTCTTGAATAGACGAATAAAAAGCAAAAAAAAAAAAAAAATGGCACCCCGTCATCCCAATCCTTCTGAGACTCAAAACAATACCCCTTAAGAGCAGCCTTCAAACTCTGATGAAAACACTCAAGAGCACATTGACTCTCAGGATAATAGGGAATAGACTTTATGTGAGACACATCCAACAAATGCATGACCTGCTGACATAACCCAGATGTAAAGTTGGACCCCTGGTCACTCTGTATCTCCTTAGGTAGACCAAACACTGAAAAAAACTTTAATAAAGCGAGGACAATCACTGGAGCCATCATTTTTCGCAACGGTACTCGGAAAACGAGTAGCTGTACACGTGATGGTCAGTAGATATTGGTAACCTGACTTTGTTTTTGGCAAAGGACCGACCCAATCACTTCCCTTTATTCTGATACACATGGCACATACGACAGTATTCTACCACATCCTTCTTCAAAAAAAAAAAAAAGAAACATTTCAAAATACGGTCATAGGTTTTTGTAATTCCCAAATGACCGGACCATGGACTGTCATGCGCTAGCCACAACACATGAGGTCTATAATAACTGGGGTAACAATCTGAATGAGTGTATTCAAATCAGAATGTTTAGTGCTTGTCCTCCTCAGTAATAAACCCCTATCTAGATAAAATCCACTAGGGTTACTCTCAACAGGGTCTACTATGACCTTGGCAAAATATGATGACAAAGAAGGATCCAATTTCTGAGCTTCAATAAGCTGTGCATGGCCTACACTCACATCTTCTAAACAAACCAGGCCTAACTTTGTCAATGCCAGTTTCTCCTCCACAGCAGCACCTGATATCTCTTAACTTGTTTTTTAAATCAAGAAAATGTCTCTGACAAATCTACCACGTCAGTAAACTTACGTGCCTGAGCACGAGTGACCACACAAGCAGGAAAATGTGACTATCCACCTCAGTATCATGCAAAGCAGGAACCTCTAAAACTTCTAAAACAGAGAACACTTTGCCTCCAGCAACATCATTTCCTAGGAGTATTTCAACCCCTTCCACTGGCAATGTATCACAAACAGCCATTCTACACTCAACCAAGACTAACTCAGATGTCAGCTGCACTGTGTAAGGGAAGCTTCATATACTGATCTCCCAAACCCTTACACACCACATGAGTACCACAAGACGACTGGTCTGAGAATGGTAGAACGCTTGACAAAATAAGAGACTGGGCAGCCCCAGTGTCTCTTAAAATCCTCACAGAGACTGATGTTGGGTCTGATATCAACTTGACACTACCCACGGACATAAATGGCAAGAATACAGGATCCGTAACATTAGTTTCACTAACCTCCTCAGTGCACATCTTTACCCAAGCAACTTTCTTCGTAGAAGCTTTATTCTTTGACTTATGTGACCTTTCTTGGTTCTGCTTCAGAATGGAACAGTCCTGTGCTATATGACCCCGTTGGTGACAATAATAGCATTCGTGTTCAGACAGAGAGCATGGAGAGAAAACTATACCTACTGCTTCAGTTACAGCGTGCTAAAAGTTTGTTTGTGTGTGAGCACAAACTCATCTACTAAAACTGCCGCTTGAGCCACTGACGAAACCGAACGCTCATTCAAATAAACTACAATGCAATCAGGAACACAATTCTTCTAATTGAACACAATACTCTTCTAATAGTATAAGTTCATGCAGCGACTCATAACTATTTACTCTGTTAGCACTGCACCATTTGTCAAAAAGCACTCCCTTCTCTCGTACAAACTCAACATAACTGTGAGCTGACTGCTTCTTCAAATTTCTGAAACGCTGTCTGTATGCTTCTGGAACTAACTCATAAGCTCTCAAGATAGCTGCCTTAACCAAGTCATACTGCAAACTATCTTGGAGGGACAAACTATTACAAACTTCCTGAGCTTTTCCAACTAGTTTAGACTGCAACAGTAAAGACCACACTTCAGTAGGTCACCCCAGTGTTACTGGTAGTCGTTCAAAAACACTAAAATACTTATCCACTTCAGTTTCTCTGAACACAGGTACTAACATTATATACTTACTGATATCAAAAGTAGGAATTGTAGGAGCAGCAGCAGACACAATCGATCTAGGAGGTCCAAAACAGTCAGACACAGGCTGTGTACTAGCAGTAGCAGCAGCAGCTAACCCGGAAGGAGAAGACACTCACACGGGGTGGGACAGATTTTGTCTGAAGTGACGTAAGCTCCGCCGTGCATAGCTCCAGCTCATGCAGGCGCACTTCCTGTTCCAACTCAAGCTTACGCACAGTCAAATCAAACTCATGTTGTCTAACATCAGCCCGTTCTTTCGCTTCAATCTGAAGACGAACAATACGCAAATCCATCTGGTCTCCATGGAAACCAAAGGAAACTCCCCCATCTACTGGCAAAAACTGAGGTAACACAGGCCTTACCTCTGGGTCAGTCCAACCACTATTTACCTCCGGTGCTGCAGGATCCTCCATAACTACATCTGTGTTAGGAGCAGGAAAGACATAGCTTCCAACTGGAGATGACACACGGCCACACGTTGTGTCTGCCACAGGCTGTACCACCAGAACACCCAATTCCACTAAATGACTGACAATAATTTCCTTTATGTCCTTCTTCAACATAGCCCATGTTACACGGACACTGAAGTGGTCCACTACTTATATTAAATCATCTTTTCTATAAACATCAAGAGTAGCAACACTAGGAGAGTGCAAAAACTGTTGTATTTTAAACTGAACCATCATAAAGGATACCCATACAAAGCCTCATAAACACTATTTCACTCTACTGAAACGCAGTCACACCATGGGCGGGATCATGCAAATTTTATGCAAATCCCGGACGAGCCCCCATTTGTTACATGTCCACCCAGTCTAGGGGTTAGGGTGGAGTAGCAATAATTAAAAATTACCCAGGTGTGACCTTGTGACCAGTAAGAGCGAATATAGTGCAACGAGACAAGACACAAAAGTAAGGTATAACAAGCTGATCTTTTATTAAAGTGGACACACAAGCAAACATATACTGCACCATGAAAGATAAGACTCAAGCGTTGGCTAAGTATCTGAGTAGGGGGGAGGAAAGGACAGTGCCAAAGGAAAGAATATAGTAAAATAGCTTACCAGCCTAACCCAAGATTTCCTGTCAGTAAAAGTACACAGGAGGCACCTGCCCATAAAGCCTAGTGAAAAGGTAGACAATGGACTTACCTACATGAGTGTAACAATCAGTGGGCCCAATCTTACCTCTCCACCTCTACTCAGAAAACTACTGCTCTGGTTAGTGTCTTAAAAATCACATAGTATGTCACCCATATAAAACCCAGACACCAGATAACCCCAACTCTATCTAAAAACAGTCTCTGTCTTAAAAAGTCTATAAGGGAAGGAAAACTCCCATCTTAACCCAGTGGAGTCAGAGCTCCATCTAATTCCTGCGGAGTCAGAGCTCTTTGTCAGTCTTAACACACATCCTTATAAAGTAAAAGTCCCCCGTCCTCATTACACGCTGTCCAAGGTGTGATTGGCTGAAGGAAATGAGGAGGCATAAAACCAGTAATTGGCCAGAAGCACTACGTGCTCCTCATGCATGTAACAACAGGTCCTTGACCTAATTTCCTAGGATTCAATGGTTTAGTTAGTACTTTATCACCCAGTTTTAGGTAGAGTATTGGATGTGTGTGTGGCTAGCTTGGATTGAGTTGAGAGTTTGGATCAAATTGGTTGCATATTCACACCTTAATGCATGACATATTGAGCCAAAAGTTTTGAAAAGGTCTGTTGTGCACTGAGAATACAGTAGCGACTGTTTATCTCCTTATAAACCCCCCTTTAGTCACGATGTGTGGTACCATGCACATCGCAAACAAGGGAAGGTAAACAGCAGGTTGGCAAATAACCCACTGAGATAGTCATACAACAGACCATATTCTTTTGAAATTGACATTTCATGATTAAACTAGAAACCTGTGATTGTGTAAGAAGCTATATGTGTAGAAGAGGTAATTTAACAATCTCAGCAATAAGTGATAAAAATGAAAATAAACTGCAAGTCAGTCATCACAACATGCCAGAAAGGCTTGAACATCTTATAGCAACAACATACACTGTCTGTGTTTGAATGAGGGATAGGTCAGTCATCAATAATGAAACCTTATCTATCTGCCTAAGCATAATACAATTGGCTACATTATCCTCATAGCTCCAGTGAAAAACTAAAGAATCAAACCCAAAACACTAAACAATCTGTACGGATGTGGAAATATGCTGACCGCTATGTGTTACATAAATGGAGGTAGGTAGTGCAGATAAATTATGTAACAATAATAGAATTATAGAATTATCAGTGCTATTTGAATAGCGATTTACTCAAACTTAAGGTGTAATGAATATAAAATAGGACAGTTCACCTTTTTGAACCAAATCATATACAACAATGAATATCTACATACCTTAGTTCTATTTTTTATGTAGTATTGTTCATACAAAATGTAATTTACACAACCAATCACCAGTCTACGTTTTGCAATAAGCATCCAGTGTGCTTACTGGATTACAAATACTAAGATTAACTGTGTAGGTGCTGATTTTTATCATTACTCAGTAGTATAAACTGTAGTTAATTGAGTCAGTACCATGGAGGAAGTGAATGTTACATGTGCTTAATTAGTAAATTCAGTGTGTTAAAGCAAAAAGACTAAAGCTTGCAGTGCTGTGATATTTCAGAAATACAATCTGAACCCATTCGCTCCCTGTCTCCTTTCTCTTTTAATATTAGTAACAGTTTTTACAACAGCTAATTCACAAGGGTGATTACTGGCATTAATCAGAAATTGAATCAGATTATAATGTTAAATAGGTTTACATCTAGAAATATAATATTCAGAAAGGCAGCAGCTTTAGGTTCTGGACTCTGTAGGCACCTCTAGCGGTGCTGTACAGGGGCAGTCTGATAAGCACTAGGTGCATGCTTAGGGCGAGGATGAGAAATGACCACTGTGCGTGGTGGTGCCATGTGTGGCATCATCCTGATACGGTTCAGGCTGCCATTGCTGCTGTAGCTGGTACACCAGCAGCCCATTTTCTACATTTGCTTGACCAATGTACTGCAATGCTACAATAATGACAATTACCAGGCCTCTTTGCTCCAACCCCGCTACGACCTTTGTTAAATTTTGAGGGCTCCTGTTGTTGTTTCTGCCACGCCTGATTGCCTTTTTACATTTTTATTCTTTGGTTTAGTGCCTGAGTTCAGGTTTTGTGTAGTTTGCTGTGTTTTAGATTGTTTCTTATCAATTTCTGGAATAGCATTGGCATTTTTGGTGTTTTCATATTAAAGCCTTTATACCAGTAAGGTCTCAGACCTGCCCAAGCAGCAATCTAAAATTAAAGAAGAAATTTGTTTTATTTTTACTAAGTTTTCAAGGATCTGCAGTGGAAAGAGAGAGAACAGGGAAAAAAATCAAGACAACCTTACTTAATTTAAGAATACATTGTTCTTAAAATTTATACAAAGCCAGATGTAATATATTTTGCAATAAAACTAATGGCATTTTATGTGACTGAAAAGTATCTTATAGGGATTATTTTGTTTGTAATTTTGGCAGAGTGCATTGTTTCTATAACAGAGAAAAAACATTATTACAACAATATAAGAACATTCTGTATAAACAAATAATTTTTAAATTTATAGTTTGATTCCAAACATTGACTGGGCACTTCATTAAAAACTCCTAATTTTTCAGCTCCACTGAGCGTACAGAAAAACTCAATGCTCCAGACTCCACAGGTCCACCACAGAGCATATATCATTTATATATATATATATATATATATATATATATATATATATATATATATATATATATATATATATATATATATATATATATATACTTTATTTATATGTATCACAATGAAACATCACATGCATTCTACTTAAACATATACAGATACATATAAAAAAAAATATGAACTAACATCGGATAACCTAAGATAAAAACAAAAAAATAAATAAATAAGTAAATAAATAAATAAATAATAAACATTAAAAAAAAAACCTCCATTCAGCTGTCAAACATGAGAAATATGGAAAATATAACAGACCATAGACAAAATAGATAAAGTATCACCAACCCGGCACTGTTATCTGGCTATGTGCCTTCCAAATTATTCAGAAGAGGTCCCCAAACTTTACAGAAATGTTTCTGTGATTTAGATTCATTGCAATGCAACTGATCCATTTGTATAATGAATAGCATCTCATTTAACCACCTTTTAAAGCATGGTGCAGCTGGAGATTTCCATGATAAGAGTATAATTTTTTTGGCTGCAACCATTCCTGCCAACAGGGCTTGCTGCTGAGTTGAGGAATAAGAAATAGAGCTGTTAAAGTAACCAAAGATAGCAAGTTTATAATCTGGAGGAATATCCACATTGAAGGCATCTGAGAACCACTGAAAGATTTTTACCCAATAATCATGTAACACAGAACAAAACCAGAATAAATGAGATAGGGAACCTTCAGAGGCTTGGCACCTGTCACAAAGTGGAGAGGTGGAGGTGTAAATTTTATTCAATTTGGTTTTGGAAAAGTAAAACCTATGTAGCACTTTAAACTGAATGAGTCTATACTCATTAACACATTATCTAACTGGGCCGAAACAAATGAATGATTATGGACTATAGGTGTATTGGTTGAGACTGAGGGCAGGGACAAGAACCTCTTGATTTGATTCAGAATCCTCAGAGAGTTTCTGATGATAAGGTTATTACCAATTATTTTAGTAAGAGGTTTTGTCATAGAAAATAGTAAAACTGGTAACGAGGTTCTAGTCAAACATTGGGCCTCTATTCTTAACCATGTGGGAGTGCTCTCCGGCAGTGCTTGACCTATTGCTCCTTTCTGCCAATAAGTCAGAATCCTGGCATTAGCTGCCCAGTAATAGTGCTTGAACACAGGTAGACCTAGGCCCCCTTGTGCTGCAGGCCTTTTTAAATGCCTTCTTGAAATACGTGGGGGTTTATAGGCCCAGACAAATGAGCAGATGATTGATTCTAATTGTTTGAAAAAGGCTGAAGGGAGACAAATTGGTATGTTTTGAAAGAGATACAGGAAACGTGGTAAAATCACCATTTTAATAGTATTAATACGGCCAATCATTGATAAAGGGAGTAACTTCCAAATCTCAATATTTGTTTTCAATTTGTCAATCATGGGCAGAAAGTTTAGATTGAACAGATGTCTGGGATTTCTCGGTATTCTAAGGCCTAGATACGTGAATTGATCTTCAATTATTTTAAATGGTAAAGATTTCAGAAAGGTAGGACTGAGGTTATTGGTAATGCTCATGAATTCACTTTTGCTCCAATTAATTGAGTAACCAGAGAGTGCTAAAGGAATCTATATAGTTTAGCAAGTTAGGAACACACAGCAGAGGATCCGAAATGAAGAGCAGCATGTCATCTGCATATAAATTCACAAGGCTCTCAATAGCTCCACATTTGATGCCATGGATCTGTGGATGGTTTCTGATCCCTATTGCAAGTGGCTCAAGTGCTAAATCAAAAAGAAGAGGAGAGAGAGGGTCCCCCTGGCGGACCCCTCAATGCAATTTGAAGGGGCTGGAGCATTCTCCATTAGTGACCACAGAGGATGTTGGACAAAGGTAAAGAATTTTAATCAAAGTAATAAAAGAGTCGCCGAACCCAAATCTTTTAAGCACCTCAAATATATATGGCCATTCTAACTGATCAAAAGCTTTCTGAGCATCCAATGATATAATTGCGGCCTCTTTGTCTTTGATTTTGTCAGAGTATAGAATGTTAAAAAGGAGACGTGTGTTAGCAAATGAGAATCTACCTGGTATAAACCCAGTCTGATCTCTATGAATTATCTTGGAAATATGTTTTCCCAGTCTAATAGACATAACCTTTGTTAAAACTTTCTGATCGAAATTTAAAAGTGCTATTGGTCTATAAGAAGTGGGGTCCGAATCCTCTTTTCCTTTTTTCAGCAGTAAAGTAATGTTTGCTTCATAAAAGGATCTAGGTAGTTTCTTATTCCCGATGGCATCATTTATCATCCTCAGCATATAGGGAGCAAGTTTTTTACTGAAAGCCTTATAGAATTCAGACCCAAATCCATCCGGTCTGGGACTTTTGCCTGATGGGAAAGCTTGGATAGCTTCAATAAGTTCAGTTTCTGATATAGATGCATCTAATTCCTCTTTACAAGAATCTGGTAGTTGTGGTATTTCAAGGCTATCAAAAAAATGTTCAAAGTCTACTTTGTTCACTTGTAGAGAGGAGGAATATAGATTGGATCAGTGAGTAAATCACCATTTGTAGATTTAACCTTGTGAATAGCCTGTTTGGATTGTATTCCTTTAAGCTGTCTGGCCAGTAGTCTTTCGGGCTTATCTCCCAGTTCAAAGTATTTATGTTTCAATTTAAGTAAAGAAATTTCCACAGATTTACTAAGAATTGAATTGTATTCGTATTTTAGTTTTAAAATTTTATTATAATCTGATTGAGTAAGAGTTGATCTATAGGTTTGTTCAAGAGCTGTGAGTTCCTTTTGGATTTCTGTGAGTCTATTGTTATTGAGTTTCTTTTTTTGTGCTTCAAAAGAAATAATATGACCTCTCATAACTGCCTTCAAGGTCTCCCAAACAGTACAATCCGAAACTTCCCCATTATCATTAATCTCAAAATATTCATTAAGTTTTGACATAATATATTTATTAAATGCTGGATCTTTAAGCAAAAGAGGGTTGAAACGCCAATTATATTTTCCTTTAGCCATATTACATTTGAGTTGGAGGGTTACTGGACAGTGATCTGAAATCAGAATATCATGGTATTTGGTGTCTTCAATATTAGAAATAAGCAAAAAAAAAAAAATCAATCCTGGAATATGATTTATGTACCTGAGAGTAAAAGGAGAAGTCTTTATGAGTGGGATGCTGCAGCCTCCAAATATCTACCATGTTCCTTGATTTCAACAAATTATTTAAGACACTGACCGACTGTATCAAGGGCGGAGGTCTTTGAGAAAGTCTATCCATATAAGGATCCAAATAGCAATTGAAATCGCCACCCATTATAATATTCTTAAGGTTGACATCTGGGATAGCATCAAACAATTTGCGGAAAAAGTCTTGAGCATCGAAGAATTAATTTGACCTGCAACTATAATAAATCTGCCCTGTGGATCAGCAATCATAGTTTCCAAGTGAAATGGAATATTCTTACGAAAAAGAATAGCAACCCCTCTGGCCTTGGAAGTGAATGATGCCTGATAAACCTGGGACACCCAATTAGCTCGAAGTCTATTTTGATTTGTCTTACTAGTATGGGTTTCCTGAAGAAATATTATATCAGCCTTAAGAGATTTCAAATGTGAGAAAACCCTCCCTTTTTTAATTGGGTGGCCCAGCCCCCTGACATTCCAAGAGGCAACCGTAACAGTCCCAAAATTATTAATTACTGACATCTAAGTCTGTGAGTAAAAATAATACAATCATAATATGACAGCTTGGGAGAAAAAAGAAAAATAAATAATTCAATAAAAAGAACAAAAAATAAAGAATGAACATTAAGATCACAAAACATCCCACCCAAACTCAGTAAGCTCCTACAGAAGAGAAGCACTGTATATTACCTGTTATAGACAAGAACACTAAGCGCACAGAGACAGAAAATCTCTGCTTTAACTACCACCTACAACAGCTACAGAGCCTCTCCGCACCTTCCTTCTGTTACATTATGTAAACGCACTAGTACCGTTTTAACTCTTTTTTTTTAAGCTGTAAACTGGCTTTGCCATTGAAATAAGTCAGAGACTGTAACATACCAGCAGCAGATGATCAGACTAGTTTAAGCTCAATTTCCACAAACTTAGCTGCTTCAGCAGGAAAAGTGAAAGTCTTGAGCTGTCCTTCGTGGTGAACACAGAGTTTTGCTGGAAAGCGGAGCGTGTGGGTCACCTTCGATGCACATAGCTTTTGCATAACATCACTGAAGCTCCTCCGTTGACCCAACACCTCAGCCGTATAATCTGGGAAGATGAACACTTTATGTCCCTTGTAATCGAGGTTGCGTCCAACTCTAAGCCGCAGAATCTGCTCCTTCACCACGAAGAAGTGGACACGAGTGATGATTGTGCGAGGTTTAGCTCCTTCTGGAGGTTTGGGCTGAAGCACACGATGAGCTCGATCAATGAAATGCGCCTCTCCGAGCAGCTTGCGAAAGCAAACCAGCCACGAACTCCGTTGGCTTTCCCTGTTCCTCTCCTTCTGGCACCCCGACTATTTTGATGTTGTTGCGGCGTGAACGACCTTCAAGGTCATCGACTTTTAGCCTGAGAGCTTCGTTCTTCCTCTGGCTCTCGATCAGTGGTGCCTCCATTTGGCTGATGCGGGCCTCGTGATCTTGTATCTGCTCCTCAGCCACAGTTCAAACTTATCAAACCGTTCATTTATTGTCTTCAAGATCTTGTCCGATATATTTACCCACATCAGAGGTAACTCTTCATCACTTGTAGCCTGACTAGCATTGTGGCTAACGACCTCCTCCATGCCTGTAGCTACAAGTTGCTCTTTCGGTTGTTTTGAAGATTTTGGAGGCATTTTAAATCCAAATGACAAAAAATAGAGTACCGGAAGGTCAGCTTTAGCTTAAGCCAAACAATCAGTACAGCACAATCAGAAAACGCTACAAAAAAACAAGTATTAAAAGTTTGGTGCGGAGGAGCTCCACCGAACACGTCTACTCCATACGCTGCTCACTAGCACCCCCAGATATCATTTTTAATATTAATATTAATACGTATTACCTTGTTATAAGTATCCCAGTCTTAAATTAGAAAGAATTTAGAGTAATTTTTGCTTTGTTTGTTTGTTTATACCCATGACACATCTTTGATAGTTTTCACAAAATGCAGTGATTATTATTCACAAAATACAGTTATTATTCCCACAACTGTTAGTTTTTCACAAAATACAGTTAGTAACACAATTAATCCAGTCTTTATTACACCACATAGAGATCTGCAACTCCTACACAGAGATCTGAGTGGCTATGAATTAACTGCCTCATGCAGCACCCAGCCTCCACTCTACTCTGAGGACTAAGTCTATGAAGATCTAATGACTCCTACACAGAGATCTGAGTGGCTATGAGTTAGCTGCCTCATGCATCACCCATCCTCCACTCTACACTGTGGACTAAGTCTGTGAAGATCTAATGACTCCTACAGAGATCTCAGAGTGGCTATGGATTAATTGCCTCAGCACCCAGCCTCCACTCTACTCCGTGGACTAAGTCTGTGAATATTTAACAACTCCTACACGGAGATCTCAGAGTGGCTATGGGTAAATTGCCTCAGCACCCAAGCTCCACTCTACTCTGTAGACTAAGTCTACGAGGGGAAACCACAATTAATGTTTTAGAAAGCCTATAAATTAGAGCCAATAAAAAAAATCTATATGAATGTTTTGTAAATCATGAAGACTAACAATTACCTTTCAACTTTGGCTAGGATACACCCAGGGGTGGCACCCAACATCTCATTCAAAGGATGAAAGAGGAGTAGTCACTCCTGAAGGTATCCCCAAATAGCTAGGATCCCGATCTTGGGTCTATCACCAAAGGGAAAAATTTCCCTGTCTGTCATGAGTTGCAAAGGATGAATGTTTTTTGAGCTTGAGAGAAAGAAAATGACACACACACAGACACATTCAATGTCAAAAGCTCTCTCAGTTTATTAAAGAATAACATTTTTATATATAGTTTATATCCATTCTAACAGAAAGGTGGGGGCCCAAGGCTCACATACAGTTACGGTCAGAGATGGTTTTTCAAAACATCTAGTGTTATATACTGGGAGAATGCCTCCCTTTGACTACTCACACATAACTCTTACAATGATTTTCATACAGAATGAGCCAGCTCAACACAAGTGTTATCAGTTGGGAAAGTTTCGCTTGGCAGTAAACAGCCAATTATTTTTGCCAATTAAAGGTACACCTTATCAGCTGGAATTTACTGAAACAAAGAAAGGAAAAATAGTTCACCCATTCTGGATGAACAAAGAATAGCAGTTTCATGTTTTAGAGAGAGAAATACATACATATTTGATATAAACATGTTTTAAAAGGTTAAAAGGTTGTTTATTGACTTACATGTTATTAGGATAGTATAGGAAAACACCTGTGATTATTTGTAACAAAATACATATAGCAATTCAGCTATCTATATCCTTTCACTGTGGGAACCCTGATTATTGTAATTTTAAAACTTCAATTCCTCAGTTTCAAAGAAAACAGACTAAAGCATACAATTATTTTGTACTTTGAGAAGAATAATTTCACTCTGTCCAAGCACTCACATGTAGTTCAGTTCAGTTCAGTTGTAACACATTTTCACACTCATGTGCATTGTATTTTCCAATATAAAATTTCATATGTCTATCACCTTACTCGAAGCACTCTCTGATGACATTTTGAATGTTCATAAGCTTTAGACAGTATCCTTTCATAAACCTTTATAACAGTGCAAATCATTATTTGCTTATAATGCATTATGCTCTTGAGTTTATAAGCATGCTTACAAAGCATTATTACCAAGTTATAACTTATATATAAAGAGTTATAAACACATTTATAATGACTTATAAATGTACGCTTCATAGAAAGTGTTACCAAAAGAACTACCAGTGTGAAAACGATTTTACTTAATGTTTACTGTAGAACCTATATGCAACATGTTTCTGTAGATCTGAAAAGTATCATGGTCAAAAATCAATGGTGGGTTTGCACTGAAAGAGTTGTCTATTGTTATGCAGGCATTTGAAGACCCAACATATTTAGCTAAAAGTTTAAGAATTTCGTTAATTTAGTTCAAAAAGTGAAATTCATATTAAAAACAGAGTGTTTATTTCAAGTGTTTATTTCTTTTAATGTTGATGGTTATGGTCTACAGCCAATGACAACCCAAAAATCAGCATCTCAAAACATTAGAATATTATATGACTAATTTAAAAAGTGGTTTATACATAAATGTTGTTCTACTGAAAGTATGTATGCGCTATATAAGTGTAACATAATAATAATAATAATAATAATAATAATAATAATAATAATAATAATAATAATAATAATAATAATGTTTATTAAATTTGAGTGTAACTGCTTTTACACATATTTAGGGAAGAATTTATCTTTTTCCTGCGTTTGTTTAGAGATGCTTGACGTGCAACCATCTGATATTTTTTTTGTATTTTTCATAGTTTTCATAAATTTTTCTCTGCCGATGCTACTGAAATTATTTTAATTTTTTTCAGTCAATTTAATTAATCATTATATTATATAATTTTCTGTCTTCTGGTCCTTTTTATCCTTTTTACTGAGTTTTCTACTAGCTGTGGGGAGTAAAGTCCCCAACAAACCACAGAAACTAACCAGTATACCAGTTCAGAAACAGCTACTTCAAAATAATAATTATTAATCATTAAAATCTAAAACTTATGTTTTAGTGAAAATTGGATGTGATATGTTTAGTGTGGAGCTTTTACTTCTTCACAAAATTTGTTTCTGAGTTTACAGAGTTGGAAGGTTTGCTTCTAACTAGGGATGCACCGATCCACGTTTTTCACTTCCGATACCGATACAGATATCTGAGGCTTAGTATCAGCCGATACCGATCCGATACCGATCTGA
>BRDA01021488.1:0-12113 GCA_036984385.1 Crenuchus spilurus
TATATATATAGGGGCTTGCAAAAGTATTCAGACCCTTTGAACTTTTTCACATTTTGTCACCTTACAACCAGGATTCTAAATTAACTTTTTTGATCACTAGCCAATGTGGCTGGTAACTCTCTAAAGCTACCGGCCAATCAGAATTTCCACTAGCCAAATTTTATGCGGTAAAAATAAAAGAAATGAGTGCCACTGAATGCATTTGACCTATCTATCTATCTTTCTACGTATATATATTATTTGAACCACGTCTTCAGTGCTCTTCTTCTTCAGAAGCGGCATCAGAATCTGAGCTACTCTAATTTTTTGCTGCATGTTTGTGCACAAAGTTAGGCCCAGCTGCCCCAGTCTATCCAAGTCCCAACTACCGCCGCATTTAGGTTAAAATGTTTTACTAAGCCAACGTTCACTCCCTCCTCTTTCAGTGTGCTCTCTGTTTAGTTCTGGCCCCGTTTACTTCGCTTCTACCTTGAGTTGCTCTTGGTCTTGCTCTCTGAAGTCTGTTCAGTGGTGTTCATTTCCATGTTTTCCCACGCTATTTTCACTACAAACTTGCCGCAGACAGGGTTTATAATGTCATGACGTAGCGCAGGGGTTCACACACTTTTTCAACTACTTATCTAATGACTAAGTCAAAATGATCTGCCTAATATTAAAATGTAAGACATATATTTATTTATAAATTTACTGACAATTTATGTGTACAGTGTATACTGCTGTACCTTGAATAACTACATGAACCCATATTACACAACACAACTGTGTACATGGTTTGTCATTAGCCTACTTTGCTCTGATGACTTGCACTAAATGGAATCAGTCAGGGATGCAGAGTCTGGACAGTAGTTGCTGAGGCAGCCTCAAGAAAACCTCTAAATGATCATCAGTCATAGTGGAACGATACTTGGACTTAATGATCTTCACGTGTGAAAAGGCAGATGCCGAATAATGCAGTCAAGACAAACACACTTCAAAAATGACAGTAAAAAAGTCCTCCACTCCGTATGGAAATGGTCAGTTTTAGGCTTCTTCACAGGCAGAACAAACATACATGTTAACAACTTACAGTGACAGGTGAACACGGACTACTAGCCAACTTGCAAAAATGCTAGTTTACAGGCCAGATGCTGTTTTATGAAGCGATAGCATAGACAGCCAATCACAAGTTAGCAAGACACGGCAGAGCCAATCGAACGAGCTTATGGGTGGTCTAATGTGAAACTTGATTCATATTGAGTGGCTTGGATTCCTGCTGGGAAAACATTTAGAAATGTGCTGCTTTGTTCCTTAGTTTTGATTGGAGATGTTTCCCCATATCTTCCACTTGCCTTGTAATTGTCATGCGAGAAAGGCTGACAACTTCAAATGCTTCTTTCTTTTCAGGACACATTTCCTCCTCCACTGCTAGCAAGCACTTTTTTTTATGTATTCACCGTCGGAAAAAGTAAAATCTGTCCACTTTTCTTGGAAGTTTCTGCACTCAGAGTCAACTTTTTGTTTCTTCGGCTCTCCCATTTCACCAGTGCAGAAGTGAGGTTCTTTTAAGCAAATATATCTGACTCAGAATAAGATGCCAGTTTAAGTCAATCATCACTCCCACTAGCTGTGGCACTGGTAACTCTCTAAAGTTATTAACACCCGCCAAAATGATTTTTAACCCGCATTTGAACGGTTGGCGGGTGTTAATTTAGAACCCTGCTTACAACTACAAACTTTAATTTATTTCATTGAGATTTTAAGTGATAGACTAACACAACATACCACATAATTGTGAAGTGGAATGAAAATGATATTGTTTTAAAAATTTTTGTCAAAATAAAAATCATAAGTGCGATGTGCATAAGTATTCAGCCCCCCATATCAATATTTTGTAGAGCCACCTTTTACTGCAATTACAGCTGTAAGTCTTTTGAGGTATTTCTCTACCAGCTTTACACGTCTAAAGACTGAGATTTTTTATTATTATTCTTTGCAAAATAGCTCAAGCTCAGCCAGATTGGATGGAGAGCATCTGTGAACAGCAATTTTCATGTCTTGCCACAGATGCTCAACGAGATTTAGGTCAGGACTTTGACTAGGCTGTTCTAACACATGAATATTCTTTGATCTATACCATTCCACTGTAGCTCTGACTGTATGTTTAGGGTTGTTGTCTTGCTGGAAGGTGAATCTCCTTCCCAGTCTCAAGTCTTTTGAAGCCTCCATCAGGTTTTCTGAAATTGCCCTGAATTTAGCTCCATCCATCTTCCCATCAACTCTGACCAGCTTCTCTGTCCCTGCTGAAGAAATGCATCCCCACAGCATGATGCTGCCACCAACATGTTTCACAGTGGGGATGGGGTGTTCAGGGTGAGGAGCAGTGTTACTTTGCCACCACAAATTGCGCTGTGCATTTAGGGCAAAAAGTTCAACATTGGTCTCACCTGACCAGAGCACCTTCTTCCATGTTTGCTGTGTCCCCTACATGGCTTCTGGCAAACTGCAAATGTCACTTCTTATTTCTTTCTTTCAACAATGGTTTTCTTTTTGCCATAAAGGCCAGATTTGTGGAGTGCATGACTTATAGTTGTCCTGTATACAGATTCTCCCACCTGAGCTGTGGATTCCTGCAGCTCCTCCAGAGTGACCATGGGCCTCTTGGCTGTTTCTCTGACCACTGCTCTCCTTGCTCAATCTGTCAGTTTAGGTGCACGGCCATGTCTTGGTAGGTTTGCAGTTGTAGAATATGTTTTCCATTTATGGATGATGGATTGAACAGTGCTCCTTGGGATGCTCAAAGCTTGGGATATGTTTTTATAACCAAACCCTGCTTTAAACTTCTCCACAACTTTATTTCTGGCCTGTCTGGTGAGGTCCTTGGTCTTCATGATGCTGTTTGTTCACTAGTGTTTTCTAACAAACCACTGAGGCCTTCACAGAACAGGTGTATTTATACTGAGACTAAATCACACACAGCTGGACTCTATTAACTAATTAAGTGACTCTATTAACTAATTAAGTGACTAAGGTAATTGATTGCACTGGATTTTGTTTAGAGGTATCAGAGTACAGGGGGCTGAATACTTTTGCACGTCACACTTTTAAGATTTTTATTTGATTAAATTTGTAAAACAATGTATCATTTTCATTCCACTTCACAATTATGTGCTACGTTGTGTTGGTCTATCACTTAAAATCTCAATAAAATACATTTAAGTTTGTGGTTGTAAGGTGACAAAATGTGAAAAAGTTCAAGGGGTCTGAATACTTTTGCAAGCCACTGTACAGACACACAAACACACTTTACTGCTGTCTCAGATGGTCGTCCATTTTCATCAAACTGATGCTCCACATATTCAGAAGATAAAAAAGTAACTAAAAGTAACATAATCCTTGTGCTCTATAAATCCAAACAGAACTAATTCAGTTTTTTTTGTCTCTTTGCGAGTGAGTGATTGCCCACCGGTCCGGTCCAAGGTTGATGGAAGGCTGATTACTATTCTCTCCATGATGCTTCCCTGGATTAGATGCCCACCAACGACCAGCTACTGTGGCCTGCTCCAGATACCCTACTCTACTGCCTACATTGGAGTTCAAATGGACTTTCTGGCCGTTATCATTGCACCAACTATCATCATTCCTGTCCCACTACTGTCACCATATCAGTTTACACAACTTTACAACAAGATCATATGATTATGATTCATCACACACTTAGAATTAGCAGACCAGAGGAGGATGGGTCCCCCATGTGAGTCTGGTTCCTCCCAAGGTTTCTTCCTCCAGCTCTGAGGGAGTTTTTCCTTGCCACTGTCGCCGTTGGCTTGCTCACCGGGGATTAGGGATTAATGATTTTATGTCTGTTATTGCCAACCCTGTAAAGCTGCTTTGTGACATCAGTTGTAAAAAGCGCTTTATAAATAAAATTTGATTGATTGATTGAACTAAAATAAAAACACAAACAATAATTATTAATTTTATGACTTTTTAAATTAAATTTATATAATAAAAGTATTTACAATCGTCTGCTGCAGTATTATTACATCTGATATTAATATTACTATTAATTATTATTACTGTTACAATTATTATTACATATACCTTATTAACATCATACCAGCAGTTTCATTAAAGAATTAAAACCACGAATGAACCTCTAATTTATTTAGTTTTTGCTCACTTTAAATGTAATATCACTCTAACATTCTCTAACAGGTTTTAATGGTTATACTCACTGGTTTAACAGGTTTGAGTGGTTAACCTTACTGCTTTAACAGTATTTAGTGGTTATATCCACTGGTTTAATTGGAGATCTAAGATGAAGATGTTTCCTAATCCCTTAATGTGGAAACTGCTCTGGGATAAATGCACAGTCTTGAACAGAAACAGAAGAAACAAATGTGCACTGGTAAGAGTTTATTCAATAATGAAGAAAATGTGAATAGTTTACTTTTACACTGGTCTGCGCAGGACTGATTTTTTAGTCTTGCTCCCTCATGTTTTCGTCCCGCTCCCATCCGCTCCCGCGATAAAATTGTCATATTTTTGGTGGGGGGGGAGTGTTTGGCGGTGCGAGTTGCGTTTAGTTTGTCCAGTGTGTGTGGGGTGCTCAGGCAGTCTCATTCAGAGAGACAGAAGAAGGGGAGCGGATGTTGCTGGATCGGTTCTGGGTTGGATGTAAGATCTTGAGATATTGAGAAAAGACCCAGAGTTATTGCTCAGTAGCCTCGCCCTAGTACTTCCCCTGATCCTCATATCAGATTATCTATACAGAGCTTAAAAATACTTACATATTGTGCTGGTAGAGAAAAAAAGTAACTGTGCAGATCCAGCATAATACAGAACAGTCTTATTTTTCCTAACTGGTGAACACTTTGCATAAAAGCCAAATACATAACATTCTCTGAGCTGCTGATGAAATCAATGCTACTGCACATCTCACAGACGGTAAGTTACTCACGTAAACAAATTAATCACATCTACCAACACAGGATGATGGCTACATTAATAAAAAACTAAGCCAACATGACACAACTGCATAAAATAACCGATATGAACAATCTATAACTGTTTTACAACCATGTACAACCCGCAAGTGCTTCTGGGTGATGACGTCACCGACATGGCCAATTGAATCTAATTGTTAAAATCATGGGCTAATGAATAATTATTAGGGCAGAGAGAGCCCGTGTGCATCTGGGAGAGAGAGAGAGAGAGAGAGAGAGAGAAAGCGCGCTCCCGCGACGACTGGACTGACTGACCGCTCCCGCAAGAGACAATTAATTGTGGTCCCGCGCCGCAAGGTATTGTAACGGGTCCCATGGGAGTCCCGCGGTAATGCAGGCCTCTATTTTACACTCTCAGAAATCTTCTGTATTTTGTACATTTAACTGTAATATTGAGCCTCCACTTCTTCACAAACATATGATTTACAGTTAGTGTTTATTAGATTATAGTGGGGTGCAGTCAGACACTTAACATTTCACAGAAGTGGTAATAAAAATAAAAAGGAACAGAGAAAATATATTTATAGCCATTGTTATCTACTCAAAATACTCAATTTTGGCATATATTATATACGGTATCTAGGTATAAATTGTACTAACCAATCAATACCACTCGCTCACATCACATGAATGTTTGCTTTTCTACTGATACTTTGAAGGGTTGTGCAATTTAAATCTATTAGCCAAATGACAAATCTAACCAATCTCGTTGTCACGCACCCCGGCTGGGGTCAAGGAGTGAAGGATGAAGACGCTAGGAACGTTGAACGAAGTTTAATAAAAATAACTATGTGGCACAAGCATGAACATGTAAATAAACAAAATACACAGATGAGGTTACGACAAAAATGACCAGCGACCAGACACACATACACAGGCTTAAATACACAATGACAAACAGGAAACCGATGAATACAATCAAGGGTGGGGCTAGACAAGAATAGACAAACTTAAAGGCACAGTACAGGCAAACATGATGAATAATGACAGATGGTGATTTCAGTGTCTGATATTCACTAAGGGGGCTCGTCTATAGCTGTCTGACCCTTCTCAGAGTTCTGAAGAAGGGGTTACAGGTCTATGCTTTA
Organism: Crenuchus spilurus; assembly: GCA_036984385.1. Lineage (NCBI taxonomy): Eukaryota > Metazoa > Chordata > Actinopteri > Characiformes > Crenuchidae > Crenuchus > Crenuchus spilurus. Next base: position 6,074 of record BRDA01021488.1, read on the forward strand.
TTTTCATAAAAGTCTCAAATGACACTTTGCACATGTTAGCTTAGCCAGTTAACTGTGAACATTTTTAAAGCTGCCCATCAGGGAGAAATGCAATCATTTGGTGAAGTCATTTATCAAACACTGAACGTCTTTCCCAGAAATGCAGGGCTCTAGAGTGCGACCAATGTGGTCGCACATGAAACCTAATTTCTCAATGGTGTGACTAAAAAAAATCTGAGGTCGCACCGGTGCGAACAGCTGTTCGAAGGGAAAGTCTCCGTGACTCTGAAGTCTCCCTGTGGTTCAACAACAGACACATATTAGACCCATATCATGGTCTAAACCAATCAGAGATAGTGAAGAGCACCAATCAGAGATAGTGAAGGGTGGGACCCAGATGGTGTGAGCGAGGTGAGCAAGGTTGCCAGGTTTGCGGTTTTCACGCCAAATTTGGCTTGTTTGAAAATCCAGTCGTGGGTGTAAATTCAAGCGTGGTGGTGTAAGGTTTTTTTGGGCTACTTTTAAAAATTACGAGAACGAGGAGAACAATGACATAAGGAGATGTAGAGAGAGAGAGAGAGAGAACTAAACGACGTAAGAAAGGCAGCATGAGAGAGAGAGAGAGACAGACACACAGAAGGTGAAGAAAAAACAGTCGCTAGCTAATATGCCAGGTAAATGGGGGAAATATGGGTATTTAAAGGACTGGGAAAAACAAAAAGGTTTGATGTAATGGATTAAAAGTGTTCTTAATGATGAGAAAAAGGAATATTGCAAATACTGCAAATGTGAAATGAAAAAGTCAGTTCCTTTTTTGCTAATTATGTTACTATTAAATGTTCTTGACTGGGATATAAAAGAACTAATAAACACTAATGTTACCATATTATTAATGACTGATAATAAATCTCTTATAAACAAAATACTAAGTCGTACACTCAGTTGTTTTGCCATTTGCTTCAAATGTGTGACAGACATATTTTGGGCTAGTTTAAACTTCTGAAGGGCGGGTTTTAGACGGACTTTGGGCTTGATATTTTTGCTAGACCTGGCAACCCTGAGAGTGAATGTAGCCGTGGATGATGAGAAAAGATTTAAAAAATGATTGACAACTTTTTCATTAAGAATGTTAAGGCCTGATCCATCCGAAAATCATAACCAATGCTCTGACACAGAGCCATCGACCTCCCAGGTTATTTCGAGCCGCGGTCCGGAGACGACATCAGATAATGAGCCACATATGATCGACTCCGAGCCAGAACCCACTGAAATAAACTGTATACATTTCAAAGACTGTGACTTGACCAGTTTCACTGGTTTAAGATACAGTAAAACTGATAATATAATGCACAGCATTTACTGTAAAGAATGTGGGAAGACCATGCTCATTGAAGCACTTTAAGCACCAACACTTTTTCAGTAAGTTACCTTTCTTGTAGAATTGTGCTTCAAATAAAGAAAATTATGTTGACCAGATTGTTAGTTAATCATTTACAAGTCAAAATTGCCTATATGGACAGCAATTTTTTTAAAAAGTGAACCTGTAACACTGTGGTGTTAAATTAAGATTAAGATCAACCAATTTAGCCAATGTGATTTTTCACACAACGGAATTTGACCTCCGCTTTAACCCATTCGTGCAGTGAAACACACACACTAGTGAACACACTAGGCCGTGAGAATTTGTGCCCGAAGCGGTGGGCAGCCCTTATCCACCAGCGCCCGGGGAGCAGTTAAATGTGATGCGGTAGAAAATTTGGGTGCACCTAACTTTTGTGCTAAGAAAAAAAATTTTGGCGCACCAGTGCCACCAGTGCAAAAAGTTTTGTACCTATGTAGCTAGTTTCTGTAAGACACGTTATGTGAGGCTAACTCTGGCTAATGGCTACCTCACATCATCAGAAGGTGGTTTGCTGGCATTGTCTGGTGTTTTGGAGAGCTTTATATGGCTGTGGAATCAGAATTAAATTACAGTAAAAATCACACTCATATACACTGCTAAAAAAAATAAAGGGAACACTTAAACAACACAATGTAACTCCAAGTCAACCACACTTCTGTGAAACCAACCTGTCCAGTAAGGAAGCAACACTGACTGTGAATCAATTTTACCTGCTGTTGTGCAAATGGAACAGACAACAGGTAGAAATTATAGGCAATTAGCAAGACAACCCCTATTCAGGAGTGGTTCTGCAGGTGGTGACCACAGACCTTTTCTCTGTTCTCATCCTTTTTGGCTGATGTTTTTGTCACTTTTCTATTCTGTCAGTTCTCTCACCATAGAGGTAGCATGAGGCGATGTCTACAACCCACAGAAGTTGCTCAGGTAGTGCAGCTCATCCAAGATGGCACATCAACACAAGCTGTGGCAAGAAGGTTTGCTGTGTCTGTCAGCACAGTGTCCAGAGCATGAAGCAGATACCAGGAGACAGGCCAGTACACCAGGAGACATGGAGGGGGCTATAGGAGGGCAACAACCCCGCAGCAGGACCGCTACCTCCTCCTTTGTGCAAGGAGGAACAGGAGGAGCAGTGCCAGAGCCCTGCAAAGTGACCTCCAGCAGGCCACTAATATTCATGTTTCTGCTCAAACTGTCAGAAACAGACTCCATGAGGGTGGTATGAGATTTTGAGTATGATTCCAAATCCAGACCGCTGAGAGGTAATAATTTTGATTTACAATGAACATTTTTATGTTATTTTGTTGTTAACGCATTCCACTATGCAATAAATAAAGATTTTCAACTGGAATATTTTTTTCATTGAGATCTAGGATGTGTTCTTTTATGTTCCCTTCATTTTTGAGCAGTGTTGTACTGTAAAGCTAAAGACCTTCTGACTAAAAGTGGGAAAACACTTTGAGTGAGAATGAGACACACATCACAGTAAAGACACTGTGTCTCGTCCACTCTCTCTCACTGTTATGTCCACTCTGCTATGCAGTTTCTCCTCTGTGCTGTGTCTCTGCTGAAGGAGGCATTTTGGCTATGTGATGTGCTCCCATGTCCCCATACATCTGGCCTAAATAACAAACCCAGAGGCACACAGAGGTTTATTTAGCACAGCGTCTGACATGTTTATTCAAATTTTATTCATCACATACAAGAAAAATACTTGCAGTGAAATGCTTTAACGACAGACAGACAGACAGTCAATCGTGACGGCAGCTGAACTCAGCAGCACCAGTCATAAAGTAAGGAAGAAAACAGTATACATGAGGGAGGAAGATAAGAGAGAAAAAAAAAACAAAAAAACATGTAGCATAAGCACATATAAACAACAAAACATAAAGCCAATTGTTACGACCCGCCCCATCTAGGGGTGGAGGCGGAACGAACATAAGAATAAAAACCCACGTGTTGTGTGTGGACTGAGTGATGGAGCCGAGAGACAAAAGGAGTAGTTTTAACCAGTTGGTTTACTGGAGCTGCTCATACAAACACATACACTTATACATATACAATACCTCCTATAGGGGACTATGGACAGTGCCAAAGAAAAGAAACAAGGAAAACTGCTAAACCCTGCCTATTCCTAAGTTTCCTTTCCCTACCCAAAATTACAAGGGTGGCACCTGCCCCTAAACTAGTGTGTCTAGACAGGAACTTCCTACGTGGATGTAAATGTAGTGGTCCCGTCTAAACCTGTCCACTTATAGGAGCTAAAAAAGAAGACAGACTACAAACACAAAGTGGCTAACACAATATAGTTCCTGTGCTCAACCGCTAGAGATCTTTTAAGTTACTCAAATAAGTAAAAGGCATTTCTTAATATGAGCAAACAAATAGTCAGTGGCTGAACAAAGGTGAACAATACCAGTCCTGATGGTGTCTCAAAGTCAATGGTTTGCTGAGGCTTAAAAGTGTCTCTGGAAGTGATATAGGGGAGAGAGCTAAAATGGGTGCACCTGCTTGTAGTTAATCAGCACTCGGTCTGCATCTCTGTTCTCTCTGTGTGTGCTCTCGTCATGTGTCTCTCTCTATGAGCGTGCTTCTCTTCTCTGGGTGTGCTTTCTCTGTCTCAGTCTTTCCCTCTCAATCTGCTCTCTCTTCTGCACGCTTTAACACCGTAGCCAATCCCACTGCTCACACGTAGTTCACCCAGTCATTGGCCGCCACAGAGAGGGGGAGAGCCAATCAGTAACCACCACAAAAAACATGTGGGGAAAAGGGGAAGCAGCCACGCTTACCCTGCCGCACGTAACACCCCCACCCAAAAAGATAATCCATACACAAAAATAGTCAAAAAAACAAAAAAAAAACAAAAAAAAAAAAACAAACAAAAAAAAAACCTAATCCATGGCCCTCGATAGGGCATCTGCCACCACATTGTCCATTCCTTTCTTATGCTGGATCTCCAGGTTGTAATCCTGGAGTAACAGTGCCCAATGCATCAGACGACGGTTGCTGTTATACATCCTGGCTAAAAACACAAGTGGATTATGGTCCGTGTAGATGGTGACTGGAGAAGAAGTAGACCCCACATACACCTCGAAGTGCTGCACCACTAGGAGTAGTGCCAACGTCTCCTTTTCAATGGTGGAGTACCTACGTTGGTAAACCGTAAACTTGTGAGAATAAAAGCAAATGGGATGTTGTAGACCCGAGTCATCAGTCTGAAGCAGGACTGCCCCAGCGCCCAGATCACTAGCGTCCACCTCCAACTGAAACGACCTAGAAAAGTCAGGGGCAGACAAAACAGGCACAGAAGACAACAACACCTTCACACTTTTAAAAGCATGCTCACAGGCAGGAGACCACACAAATGGACGAGAAGGACTTAAAAGACTAGTTAGTGGGCAGATAACATCCGCAAAGTTCTTACAAAAACGTCTATAATATCCAGCCATACCTAAAAACTGGCGGAGACTACGCCGTGTCTGCGGCACTGGATAATCGTAAATAGCCTGAACCTTTGCCGATAGTGGACAAACCTTTCCATTGCCAATCAACATACCTAGGTAAGAGACTGTAGCTTGAGCAAATACACACTTGGACAGGTTAAGAGTCAAAGAAGCTTGGTTCAGCCACTCAAATACTTCCTCTATCAAGTGAACATGACTGTTCCAATCAGAGCTGAACAAAAGCACATCATCCAGATATGCCGTACAGTTAGTCAAGTCACCCAAGACCAAATTAATAAGCCTCTGAAAGGTAGCGGGTGAATTTTTAAAACCAAAAGGCATAACTGTATATTGTAGGAAGTTATCCAGCGTCACAAAAGCTGAAATATCTGATGCAGCATCAGTTAACGGAACCTGCCAATAACCTTTTAAAAGGTACAACTTTGTCACATAAGTAGCAGAGCCAACCTTATCTATACAGTCATCTACTCTGGGCAATGGGTAGGAATCAGCAACAGCATTAACTTTTCTGTAATCAGTACACAAACGTGAACTCCCATCAGGCTTAGGAACTAATATGCAGGGAGAACTCCACAGACATGTTTCACCAGATAATCCACTTCAGCCACCATTTCAGCTCTCTTAACTGCATTAACTCTGTATGGGTGTTGTTTCACAGGCTTATCACAAATGACCTCAACATGATGCTGTGTAACTGTAGTTTGGCGAGGCACATCACCAAATAACTCTGAATAATCATGGACCAAAACTAAAATATCCTCCCTTTGGTCTTCATTCAAATATGAAAGAGTCGAAGATAATGTAGCTAATGCTTGAGTATTAGATAAACGAGCAGATACTACTGTACATGCACACAGCGATTCATCAACCTCTGGGATGTTCACATTCTCCACTAAATCCACAGAAGACACAGGCACATCTTTACTAGGAGGCACATCTGACTGATCTCTAGAAATATAGGCTTTAAGCATGTTAACATGACACAACTGAGTAATTGTAATATTATACATTTTATTTTATTTTATAAAATATATTTGTTTGTAAGTATATATTGGTTTTGTATTTTTCTTCATAGGATTATTGTAAATAAATTTTTATTAATAATTATACTATTTACTTCAATTTCATTTTATTATTATTTTTGTCATTACTAAAATAAATGTATATGTAATAATGTATGTATTGGCTATGAAGGTAG
>BRDA01021489.1:7351-20590 GCA_036984385.1 Crenuchus spilurus
TCCTTTCTGGTGATTGAAATTGTGACTACTAGACATAAACACCTGTGTAATACTCTTCTTGGTCTTGTGGATTCTTATTTGGTTGTCAGTAATTCTTTGGACTTCTGGGTCCTTTCGTGATAAGGTGTTCTGGTTCTTCTCATAATGTGTCCACAAATACAGATCATCAGTGTTAAAGTTAGTGGTCTTTCCTGTTGTCATGACTTTAATAAATGCAGAGACAGTAAACTCTCTTCAATTAAAAAAAAGTGTAAAATTACAGTAAATGTTCATTTAGTCTGTAAATGTATTTATTTTAGTGATTATTTTGTTTTCTTCATTTCCTCAGAATTATTACATCTCACATCCTTTAATGATTTGACATGTTTTATTTTTAATAGTTTCGGTCTGTTAAGTATGCACTGATAAATGTATTTAATGAATGGTTTATGCAAAGTTTCTATTTCTTCTGCTGTTTCTATTGGTCTATATTCTCCCTTTAATATGTGATACTGTATATGACTGTGAATGCTCTATAAGTAAACTGACTTTGTGTAAAAATGCACTTTTGTGTTGTTAATTAAAATGTTTTTAGTCATATTTATGTGAGATGCTCAGTTTCATTGTGAGAATGTTCACTTGAGAAGACTGGACGGCTCAGCAGGAGGGCAGACTGGGGAATTTGCTTCACATCTGACTGAAGCCATTTCTTTCTGATTGCAAACTTATGCCTGTTTGACAGAATGAATCTGGTTTTGATCAGACTGAACCACATACCAAACAGACAGCGGCACAACTGCAGGCTTACAGGGCTTTACAGTGACACCTACTGGGCATGAACGGTAATCACATTAGCTTTGTTGTAACTTACTGTAACATTAACAATGGTTTATAAGACGCTTTACTGAAAACTACTTTGCAACACAATTTTTAAAAAAGATAATTTGCTGAGTTAATGAGAGCAGTTTTGAAAAAGTGAAATGTATTGATTACAAAATCACAAAGTCAACTTTATGAAGCAGTTCTTTTAGACTCAAATAAAGATCAACGTATATGATAGAAACAGCAGAATGAATCCAAAACCATCAAATTCTAACAGCATATCTTTAAACTGGGCTCTAATGCCACGTGGCCATATCAGCTATAGTCTATTCCAACACAACAGTTCCTCTCCAGCATCTTATTGCTCATCTAGCTTTGCCAGTCAAGCATCAATTTCCAAGACTTTAGCTCTTTATGAACGCTCTAAATGAACATAATAAATAAATAAATAAATCTCACAGAGAGACCACTCTCTACTGAACACTGATGAGAGCACCAAATTCCTTCACTGCAAAAAAATATTTTAAGAAAGTAAAAAAAAATCCTTGTTTATGTATATTTTTTCTTACTTTTGTCTAAAAAGAAAAAAGACTCTTAACAAGCAGGTTTTGTACAAGAAAATTAAGCTCATTCTAAGAACATGTCTAACTTTTTCTTAATAAGATATTTCAGCTCATCTTGAGTTTTATTTACCAGTTACAGGGGGTGACTATGGTTTAGTTAAAATTCCAGAATAAGAATAAATGTATTTTTCTTATTTAAAGAATATGACCACTTAAACAAATTCTCAAGTTAAGTAAAGTATTTAATGACTCTAAATCAAGAGTTTGTAACACTCATTAAAAAAAAAAATAAGAAGCACAATTTTCTTTCATTTTTGCCAATTTAGTTTAATTTAAAAACACATATAAGTTTGATTAATTTGCTAGTTATAAAAATTCTAGCCAACCAACCTTTGCTTACCCCATTGGCAGTTTTTTTTTTCTCAAAAGAAAAAATTATCACATTTAGGAATATTTGGCTTTTTTCAAGTAGTGCTGTTTTTGCAGTGCTGGTGTTCAGCTTGCAGAGAACCTCACCTGGTCTTTCAAGCCAGCTTGATATGTAAGAAAGCTCAGCAGCATCTCTACTTCCTAAGAAGAATGAGGAAAGCTCACCTGTAAACTCCTCTACTGCAAAGCTCTCATCATTGTGGATGACCCATCACATCTTTCACTAGTCTCTTCCAGCTGCTACCTCCTGGTAGAAGATACCACAGTATACTGTGCACCTGATCCTAGAGGAACGTTGATTTGTTTCATTATATACTATATTATACTGTATAGCTGGAATGACAATAAAAACCTTTTGAACTTCAACCATTCTGGCCCAAATATGGCCCAATTAAGGCACTTATGGGTATCTTGAGGCAATGACAAGTGTGTTGTGGGGAAAAACTGGCTGCCATGTATAAGGTTTGTCATTGCATTTGAACTCTGGCCTACAAGTGGCCCAAATACAGCCAACCATGTGAAATGCAAAATTACCTCAGGTGCAGCCAGTCCACTGTATCATTCCCTGGTTTACTGGTGGGGGCTACACTAAGAATGAATGAATGAACGTTACACTTATATAGCACCTTTCTTAATCCCAAGGATGCTTTACAATTAACACACTCCATTTACACACACTCAACCACACACACCGGTGAGAAGTGGCACCCAATCGCATGCAGCGTACTCTCAACTGGACACTATCATCCACCTGGAGGACTGCATGGAGCACCAGGGGGATCACCCAGGACAGAGTGCCAACCATATCTGGGCATACATACACATATGGTAGGTAATTCATCTGCTCTCCATGTTTTTGGACTGAGGGAGGAAACCCACACAGAGACGAGGAGAACATGGAAACTCCACCCAGATGGGGACTTGAACCCAAGACCTCAGCGCTGAGAGGCGAATGTGCTAACCACCAAACCACCATGATCACAATTTGGACAAAGTCACACCAATCACACCATTCAAAGGTGTTATATGGGCCAGACCTGGGCCAGCACTGGTTCACTATCAGGGATGTTAGTATAAGAGGACAACAGAACAATGGGGACTGAACCGGTGACAAGTCTGCTTCCCTAACATTGAGCACACAGCTGCCCCACATGTTCAAGGATTCAATAAAAAGGTATAGTACTCTGTCTCTTTTCTATAATGTTAAACATGACAGTTACTACTATATTGTCTGTAAAGTCATTGAACAATGTCTTATTTCATGTCATGCAAACTATTAAACATCAATACACACGTTCTCAGCTCTAACATTTCTAACGACTGAAGTTCAGAGGGGCCTGAGGTTCCTATGTTCTCAGAGTCTTAAGTGCCCAAGATCATGTGGTCATACAATCCCAGAGCTCCACTTTCCTAGGGTCCTATGTTCCCAAGCACCCATCTTACCAGTTCTTAGGTTCTTATGATGTCAGGGTCCAATGTTCCCAGGTCCCAACACTCCTTTTTATCAACATTAAAACAAAAATGCTTGAAATGTGTCTCTTTAGACACAGTGAATATAAAATATTACCTTTTTAAATTATGAACACAAACACAACATTTCTATTTTTGCACTATTTTTATTGTTTTATAAAAAAAAAAAAACATTTCAAAACAACGATGAAATATGACAATAAGAAACGAAAATATGACAATACCAATACTATCATTTATTTATCACTTATTCTGAAAGCCTCTGAAAAGGGTTGTGTTGGGTGTTCTGGGTCAAATGTGCCGCATCTAGAGCCCCAAAAAGAATAGAGAGAAAGGCCAAATAAAGGGATGACTTAGTTCCATAATACCCAACTCATCCATCCAAATAGCACATCCCTCACTACGACTCCTTCTCTAAAGAGGTTTAAACTCTCAATTAAGGGATGAGAACAACTTAAAAATTCAAAACAGAAACTCATTAAACACTCATCACTCTTTCCATGTAAGGTTTGTTCAATTAAACGAACATCAGATGGCAGATGTGCTACAAAAACATTCTGTATTAGACAATTTAATAAAGATGGAGCATAAAACAGAGGCTCTGCTGTAATTCATATACAGTTTCAACAAACTTACATTGCTAAGAAAACTTTCACTAGTTCTGAAACACACAACTGATAACCACTGGAACCTGAAACTAACACTCCACCCAAAACAGCGACACTGAAATCAACAAATACAAACTAAAGACAAAGCCAGAAAAACAGAGACTTCAACCAGTGCACAGCCCTAACCTCAAAGCACCATCAATATAATATCAAAAACTCGGTATCACTTCATAATAACTTTCATTAATAAGTCATTAACTAATGATTAATAACTGTGAACAAGTCATTAGTTTATGAGAATTTCATTAACAAATTTCTTACTAATGACTTACTAATGATTTACTAATGACTTTCTAATGCCTTACTAATGATTTACTAATGACTTAGTAATGACCTACTAATGATTTACTAATGACTTACAAATGATTTACTAATGACTTACTAATTATTTACAAATTATTTACTAATGATTTACTAATAACTTACTAATGATTTACTAATGACTTACTAATGATTTACTAATGATTTACTAATAACTTACTAATGATTTACTAATGACTTACTAGTGACTTACTAATGATTTACTAATAACTTACTAATGATTTACTAATGACTTACTAGTGACTTACTAATGATTTAGAAATGATTTACAAATGATTTACTAATGACTTACTAATGATTTACTAATGATTTACTAATAACTTACTAATGATTTACTAATGACTTACTATGACTTACTAATGATTTAGAAATGATTTACAAATGATTTACTAATGACTTACTAATGAGTTACTAATGATTTATTAATGATTACTAATGATTTAGAAATGATTTACTAATGATTTACTAATGATTTACTAATGATTTACTAATGACTTTCTAATGACTTACTAATGATTTACTAATGATGTACTAATGACTTTCTAATGACTTACTAATGACTTACAAATGATTTACAAATGATTTACTAATGACTTACTAATGACTTACTAATGACTTACAAATGATTTACAAATGATTTACTAATGACTTACTAATGACTTACTAATGATTTGTTAACATTTGCAAAAATGAATACAATCATTAGTAACTACATGAACTGTCGTTTATAAACATTTGTTCATGTTCAAATTCTCATAAACTAATGATTTGTTCACAGTTATTAATCATTCATTAATGGCTAATTAATGAAAGTTATTATAGTATTACCTGACCAGCTTAAATCTGGGTGGATACTCTATATGTAATAGATGGAACATCTCTACATCACTAGGCATTAACTTGATTAAAGTCACATCCTGAATTTTTGGGGTGTTACAGGACATTAAAAGCAAATAGGTCTGCTGAAACTTATGTCATTTATTTTAATCTTAATCATAATCCTGAACCCAGAATTAGCTCAGGCAGTTTCCTTAAAGTCCGTCAAGAAAGGTTCAGAGCAGAGAATCTGCAAATGAAGTACGTGTCCAGCAGAGGGTGATGTTGCATTGGGAAGATCTTCACCAGACCTTTATGGCCACATCAGTGACTATTCATCAGCAGACAGAGAACCTGTAAACATGGGGTGATCTTGAATTATCAATCATGTTTTCCACACATTCTTCACTTAAATGATTGTAACTGGCTATCTAGTCAAGGGAAGAGCCTAAAATATGATACAGACGTTAACCTCTAACATCTACATGTACACTATATGTGTGCACTAATGAATACATTCACTAACTGAAATTGCACTCATTGTTGACACAGTTGTACAAATACAGACACAGCTTGTCTAGTCTCTGCACAGTAAATCTGCCAGTGTTAAATCAACACTATTAGAGTTAAATTAACACTGAGGGTGTCAAAATGTAACACTCTCAGTGTTAATTTAACTCTAATAGTGTTGATTTAACACTGGCAGATTTACTGTGTGTAGTGAAGTGCTGCCAATAGAATAGGACTCTCTGGAGCAGATAAACATGAACCTGTTGGCACCGTGTCTAGTGCCAGGTGTGGGCTAGAGGGGTATAAAGCCCCCCAGCACTGAGTTGTGGAGCAGTGGAACTGTGTTCTCTGGAATGATGGAGCTCCATCCATTACTTTAGGGATGATTTGAGGTGATGATCATCCAACATCCTGACCTCACTGACACTTATCACTGAATGCAATCAAATCCTCACAGCAATGCTCCAAAATCTAGCATGAAGACTTTCCTGGGCAGTAGAGACAGCTACTACAACAAAAGCAGAATTAACTCTTTTTTCAATTTGGGAAGAAACAGTGAATGAGCACATGTGCTCTCTGCACACTCAGAACCAGGTCTAGTGCTAGGAAGTGGAGATGTTAAGAAGGACACATACAGAACAAACCTCCTGTCTTTGTGCTGATTTAAATGATTACCGGAGAGGCTGCTTTGAGAGTCACCCAAACATGATTCAGCACTAGGACTAAAAAACACACATTCATTGCATTACTCCAGTAATACACATCCATCCACTGTCTGACTTTTCCTCTTCTAATTCTCCAAGGCCGTGTTGACACAGGTGCTGATCTTCTCTCTTATCTGGCTAGAAGTGATGATGCAGCATTCAGACAGGTTGTGTATGTTGGATGAGAACATTGATCTGTGCTGGATCAGGGCCCAGAAGCAGCAGGCGACTCGTGCAGACCTCAAACTTGTGGCCATCGGAGGTCACCTAACACTGGGGGACAGAGTACAAAGATATTAAGATCTTCTTCATTCTCATTTTTACGCTTTATGTTTGTAAAATGTAAGCAAATATACAGTCATATCCATAAGTCTGTACACTCCTGTTTAAATGACATGTTTTATTGACTTTATGAGTGAAAATAAGAGCACATCCTGTACAAACGTTTAACTTATCATCATAAAGGGACACATGTAAGTCTTTTCTTCTGTTTTTATGTTGATACTGAAGAGTTATGAGATTCTGCAATTCTGGTTTTCATGATCATGTCATACTGATCAACATTTAAACAAACAAAGTCTTGAAATATGTCACTTTACATAGAATATTTATATGACAGTTCACTTTTTTGAGTTAAAATATGAACATAAATGATTTTTTTTTAACAATTTTCCAATTTTAGATGTAAAAGCACTCATGCACAAGTTTGCTCAGTACTTATGATTTCCCTTAACCCTTTAACATTCTGCTCAACCATTTGGTAGAGCACATTTGAGTCAATATATCTTCACATGTGAACAATGCGGTTGTGCCATCTATACCAATCGGTAGAGGTATGTTAGGCTAAAAAACATCCATTTAAGGTCATTATAAAGGCAACACTTTCTTGACTGAATGCAAACCAGCAATGATTTGTCGTCATACCATAATAAATAAACCATTACCAATAAAAAAAAAATTAGTGCTGTTCCACCACCACACACATGAGTGTGATGTTTAAAAACAACAAAAAGATCCCCGTTGTTGTAGAGTTTTAGTATTTGTAGTTTATGTTCTGATTTTACCATTAAGTGTCTCGTTGTATGTTTGAACTGTACTTTAAAAAACGATGGGGTGTTTTTTTTATTATTGCTCACCATCTCACCCCCCCAAAAAAGAAAAGTAAATTTCTTCTGTCTTTGTAAAGATGTTAAAGGTTTAAAGACAGTTCTGTACTTATTCTGCCATGGAAGTGTACGCAGTTTAGGCCAAAAGCTAAGGCAAAGTGGAAGACAGTGGAGCGTGCTTAGTGCCATACAGCGAGCCAAATCAAACAGAAAAGTCTCTGAGCTGGATGTTTGAGCAACAGCTTTACTCCTCTTATGCAAGCTGAAGATACTACGCTGACAATCAGGGTCTTGTTCTATATTTTATTCTTGAAGCACCGCAAAAAGATCCAGAAATAAGGACAGTGGGAAAGACTGAAGGGATCAATAAACAATTCACTATCAAATCTACGAAACTTAATAACACATATTCAGGACAAAGTCTGCTCACGAGGTCTGAGGTTAACTGGGTGGGGCTGTTTTAGAATAACAGGTCTTAATCCTGGTTCTGGTCTTGGCTTTAGTCTGTAGTTTTTCCCCACACCTGCTTAAACTAAATAAGCCATTCAAAGGAAATTTCCAGGGAATGAAGGTTGGGAATCACAAATTTAGAGGAGCACATTATATACTATAAGCTTTATGTGCTGTAGTAGAGATTGCTGACCTCCGGTATTGAGTGGTTCAGTAGTTAGGTATTGATGTTGGCATTAGTTGGAAGGCTCATTGGAAGGTCAACACGTGCCTACAGTCCCAAAAACAAGAGCCACATGACACCCAGCCTCGCCAGACCACATAGCCAGCCCAAACACAATAGTGGGGCAGCCCCTCATAGCCGGGTAACTCAATAGTACTAATCCATGAGATTATTCCACACCTAATCCCTACAGAACCCCGCTTTGTCTCCCAACACCACACATCAGCATGGCCCACCGCGTCCACACAAAAACAGACTGACTAGCCCACCCTGCTCCCTCAGACACACCTCAAATCACAGTGGAGGCCTGAACACATAAACAATCTACGACTGGACATGTACCACTGCAAGACTGAAGATCACATTGTGTGAAATCACAATATAAACAATCCAAATACTATCTGTTTTACTATTCTAAGCTTTTGATGATGTGATGCAAAGTGACTTACAATTTCTGTCATGTTATATTTGTGGGTGAATGTGAAGTTAGGAGTCTAGCCCAAGGACTCTTAATGGTATATGGTGGTATATTTACCCAGGCTGGGTTATGAACCCTGGTCTGCCATGTGAGAGGCAGCTTTACTCTTTACTACACTATATCAAAACCTATAAAACCAGGCTGTAACATCAAGACTGAAAAAACTGAGAAGAAAAACAAGCTGTAAAAATGCAGTGAAAGCTATCTCTGTGGAAAAAACATTCTATTTATTTATTTATTTTTATTTGTTGTTTTTCATGGCGGCCTGGAAAGTGTCAAATCACACTTGTAAAGAAAGTGGAGAAAAGTGGGGAAGTTGAAGGTGAAATTAAAGTCAGGTGTTTTCAAAAAGTGGGATGACAATCAGGTGTGAGTGGACACCTGTTTTATTTAAAGAACAGAGATCTATCAAAGTCTGCTCTTCACAACATGTTTGTGGAAGTGTATCGTCATGAACAAAGGAGATATCTGAGGAGCTCAGAAAAAGAGCTGTTGCAGACTGGAAAAGGTCACAAGACCATCTCTAAAGAGAAGAAGAAATTCCAGACCACTGTTATCTCCTCAGGAGTGTTGACCAACAAAGATCACTCCAAGAGCAAGGCGTGTAATAGTCAGTGAGGTCACAAAGGACCCCAGGCTAACCTCTAAGCTACTAAAGGCCTCTCTCACATTGGCTAATGTTAATGTCCATGCGTCCACCATCAGGAAAACACTGAACCACAATGGTGTGCATGGCAGGGTTGTAAGGAGAAAGTCACTGCGCTCCAAAAAGAACATTACTGCTCATCTGCAGTTTAATAAAGATCATGTGGACAAGTCAGAAGACTATTAGAAGAATGTTTTGTGGACAGATGAGACAAAACAGAACTTTTTGGTTTAAATGAAAAGTGTTATGTTTGGAGAAAGGAAAACACTGCATTCCAGCATAAGAACCTTATCTCATCTGTGAAACATGGTGGTGGTAGTATCACGTTTGGTGTTTTGCTGCATCTGGTCCAGGACGGCTTGTCATCATTGATGAACAATGAATTGTGAATTATATCAGAGAATTCTAAAGAAAATGTCAGGACATCTGTCCATCAACTGAAACTCAAGAGAAGGTGGGTCATGCAGCAAGACAAGACAAAGTTGTTCTACCAAAGAACGTTTAAAGAACAGTTACTGAAAACGTTTAGTTACAGTTATTGCTGTAAAGGGGGGTCACACCAGATACTGAAAGTAAAGGTTCACATATTTTTGTCTCTCACAAAAATGTCATATTGGATCATTTTCATCAATAAATAAATGAGCAAGTCTAATATTTGTATCTTATTTGTTTAACCGGGTTCTCTTTATCTACTTTTAGGACATTTTTTTTAGAATCTGATGATGTTTTAGGTCAAATTTATGCAGAAATGTAAACAATTCTAAAGGGTTCACAAACTTTCAAGCACCACTGTAGTTATGTAAATACACTCATCCATTGTTATGATCAACATGAACATCATCAGTATTAGATGAAAACCACATATTTCCACTGTTTTAAGTTTTTGGCTTTCAATTTATTTGAACGCAGTAGCTGCTGTTTACAGTTTGTGAACATTTCCAGAGAAAATACCAATAGAAATGTTACAAAATTCTGGAACTTGTATTAAAACTTGAGAATATTTGTGACCCCGCCAGGGAAAACCAGGTCAAAGTCATTCTTTTTTTTCAAAGTTTGTTTTTTTCAAAACTACTTTTTTGTGAATTTAAGTTTTGTTTTTGATCAAAATATGTACTCTGATAGATATCTGAGACTGTTATCTTTCATTTACATAATAATACTGAGTGGCTAAGTTTTGTCACTAATGTGAGTGACACGATATTGACACGATATTTCAATAAGTTGCCCAGTGACTTTGGCCTGGTTTTCCCTGGTGGGGTCAAATTTTGCTGTCGTTTTGTAGATTTTTTTTCTTTTTTTATAGCAACAATATCAAAACATTTCAGAAACCATTTGAACAGTCTATCTGAGTTTATTTAACAATGTGACATTGAGGCAAGTGACTGATAAGTTTGGTATGTTTTGGCAGCTTGCACAATGCTAACTGGTTTGGGAAAAGCTTCTGTTGCAGATTAGACTCGTGGCTCCACTGCAAAATGAAAGAACTTACAGACCAAACCTGCATTAGCAGACTGACTACATTTGGGTTGAAAAGAGGATTTTTTGCCAAATGATTGCTTTAAAGTGAACTGAAGCTCTCTGGAATGCGGCTGTGTTATCATCAGACTGGTCAGCGACAGCCAAACAAAAAAGCGGTCATCTGTTTTTTCTGGGTCCCTCGTCCTGTGCTGTCTGCACATTCTTCAGCCGATGACGTGCCTGTAAATAAGCACCACATAAAGCCTTGTTTGGCACTGACTGAGCCACAGAGGCACACACAACACGTGAGCCTCAGGGTAATGGAACAGGCCAGCACTGGCTGGCAGTAGGGCCACTCCAGTGGTGTCCCCATACGTCCTTCTGTGGACACACAGATTTAAACAGGGACATTCAGTATAAAGGTGCTTTAGTGAAGATATTTGTTGTTAAATTCCATTACTACTTTTAAAGGAAATGCAAATAATATTGCATATAATTTTCCAACTTTTCAAATACAGTCATACATCAAATTATTTAATTGAATAAAAACATCATATTATTATATATTTTATTTAATAATTTATTACCACTAAATTACTATTCAGACAGTGTATATACTGTGTGTCTCGCAGATCTACAACTGCTTTATTCCTAACATCAACACTCCTGAACCGGAGACATCAGAAGTGTGTTACCTGGACTGAGCAGAACCAGAACTGGACTGTTAGTCAGTACAAAGTCCTCTTTTCAGATGAAAGTCACTTTAGTGTTTCATTAGTAAATCAGCTGCTAGAGTCTGGAGGAAGAGTGGAGAGACACACAATCCAAGTGTCTGAAGTCCAGTGTGCAGTTTCTGCAGTCTGTGATGCTTTGAGGTGTCATGTCATCTGCTGGTCCAGGCCTGACAGTGAGGTCAGGAGAATTTAGAGCATTTCATGCTTCCATCTGCTGAGAAGCTTTATGGAGATACTGATTTCATTTTCCAGCAGGACCTAAAAGTAATACATATCAACATTAAAATAAAAACGGCTTTAAATATATATCACATTACAGGTAACAAATATACAGTATATGAAAGAATTTGAATTAACTTATGAACAAAAAAGCACTTTTCTCAATATTCCATTTTAAATGAATGACTGTATAATACACAGAAGCATTAAATAGCAAATATACCACAAGTGTGTGATTATAGTACATTTAAACGCATTTCAGAGAGCTGTACCTGAAGCTTGAAGGGCCAGTGAAGTGGAGTGACATGGGTGAAGGCTGAAGATAAGCTGTGCTGTAGTGTATTAGGTCAGCTGGGTGGTCTGATGGCACACATAGGGGGACCCACCAGGAGAGAACAGTCAAGTCTGGTGATGACAAGAGACAGAAGAAGCACCTGAGCGGCCTCAGTTATTGTTGTATGTAAATATGAAGTTGCATTCAAACACGCCTTTGTAAACAGTATACAGTGGTATGCAAAAGTTTGGGCACCCCTAGTGAATTACTGTTACAGCAAGTTGAAGATGAGAAGATCCCCAAAAACCATAAAGTCAAAGATGAAACACACTTTTCTGCATTTTAAGCAATATCAGTGTGATTTTGTGCCAATGGCACAAATGGCCCTTGTAGAAGAGGGGGGCGTCTACAAATGGTAGAAGGTACAGCAGCATTTGGTCCCGCACTGCCAGACTGTTCAACAGTTTCATCCCTCAGGCTGTCAGAATTCTTAACATCTGCACATTTGCACATTCCTGTATACTGTCCCACTCAAAGCAATATTTGCACAGTTACACAAACACTGTAGCCTGGAATCTTCACTCAGTTCTATGTACTGACCATTATTACATGTGTCCTGTCCTGTAAAGTGTCTCAGTCTAGTCAGAGGGCTGTACTATAGTATAAGACCTGTACGACTGCATGTTTATTGTTGTGTTGTAAATGCCTTATGTTCTGTGTTGCAGGAATGTTGCTTCATTTCAGTATGTACTGTACTGTATAGAGCTGAAATGGCAATTAAAACCTCTTGAATCTTGAATTTTGAAATGGATAATGATCCTAAACACACCACCGCCTCAAAAGACACAAGGTTTTACCATGGCCCTCACAGTCCCCTGATATAAAAACATCATTAAAAATCTGTGGATAGACCTCAAAAGAGCAGAGCATGCAAGACGACCCAGGAATCTCACAGAACTGGAAGACTTTTGCAAGGATGAAAATCCCTCAAACAAGAACTGAAAGACACTTAGCTGACTACAAAAAGAGTTTACAAGCTGTGATTCTCGCCACAGGGGTGCTACTAACTATTACCCATGCAGGGTGAACTAACCCTTTTTCTTTTTTGTTATTTTGAAATTGTAAAAGATGAAAATAAAGAAATGTTGCTGCTTAAAATACAAAGGGAATGTGTATCTTTATGCCTTTTGGATATCAATTCATCTACAACTTGGTTCACAGTTACAGGGTTTGGACAATAAAAGTGAAACAGCTGTCATGTTAGTGTGGGAGGATTCATGGCTAAATTGGACCAGTCTGGTGGCCAATCTTCATTAATGTCACATTGCACCAGTAAGAGTAGAGTGTGAAGGTTCAGTTAGCAGGTAAG
>BRDA01021491.1:0-49977 GCA_036984385.1 Crenuchus spilurus
CTCTCTCTCTCTGTGTGTGTGTGTCTGTCTCTCTCTCTCTCTGTGTGTGTGTGTCTGTCTCTCTCTCTCTGTGTGTGTGTGTCTGTCTCTCTCTCTCTGTGTGTGTGTGTGTCTGTCTCTCTCTCTCTGTGTGTGTGTGTCTGTCTCTCTCTCTCTCTGTGTGTGTGTCTGTCTCTCTCTCTCTCTGTGTGTGTGTCTCTCTGTCTCTCTGTGTGTGTGTGTCTCTCTGTCTCTCTGTGTGTGTCTGTCTCTCTGTCTCTCTGTGTGTGTCTGTCTCTCTGTCTCTCTGTGTGTGTCTGTCTCTCTGTGTGTGTCTGTCTCTCTGTGTGTGTCTGTCTCTCTCTCTCTGTGTTTTTGTCTCTCTCTCGCTTTCTCTCTCTGTCTGTCTGTCTGTCTCTGTTTCTGTCTCTCTCTCTCTTTGTTTCTATGTCTCTGTCAAATTCAAATTCAAACAAGCTTTATTGACATGACCATATTGATACAGTATTGTCAAAGCATTATGAGAACTTCAAAAAAAAAAAAAAAAAAAGAAATTAGACAAAAATAAATTAATAAAAATAAATAAAATGTGAGTAAGAACCATAAGAAATGATTTAGAAATAAATAAAATGACATGAGATCAAATAAAATAAATATGAATACGAATGTGATGACAAACAGGGCATTTCAGTGTGTGAGTGTGTGAGTGTGTGAGTGTGTGAGTGTGTGAGTGTGTGAGTGTGTGAGTGTGTGAGTGTGTGAGTGTGTGAGTGTGTGAGTGTGTGCGTGTGTGCGTGTGTGCGTGTGTGCGTGTGTGCGTGTGTGCGTGTGTGCGTGTGTGCGTGCGTGCGTGCGTGCGTGCGTGTAAAGTGTTAGGGTCACTCACTGTCCCTCATGTTGTGACAGGCTGATATGTACTGTCCAGCCAGAGCACTGCTGTCTCTCTGCTCTCCCAGCAGGATGGGCAGTCTGAGCTCAGAGGTTAGGCGGCTAAACTGGGGGTGAATTCTTTCAAATAGTTTGAAATAGTCTGTCTCTCTCTGTATGGTTTTGTCTCTGTCTCTCTCTGTGTCTCTCTCTCTCTCTGTGTCTGTCGCTGTCTCTCTCTCTCTCTCTGTGACTGTCTCTCTCTCTCTCTCTCTCTCTCTCTCTCTCTCTCTCTGTATCTCTCTCTGTATCTCTCTCTGTATCTCTCTCTATCTCTGTATCTGTCTGTGTCTGTGTCTCTCTCTCTGTCTGTGTCTCTCTCTCTGTCTCCTTCTCTCTCTCCGTCTGTGTCTCTCTCTGTCTCTCTCTCTCTCTCTCTCTCTGTATCTGTCTGTGTCTCTCTCTCTGTCTCCTTCTCTCTCTCCGTCTGTGTGTGTGTGTGTGTCTCTCTCTCTCTCTCTCTCTCTCTCTCTCTCTCTCTCTCTCTCTCTCTCTCTCTCTCTCTCTCTCTCTCTCTCTCTCTGTCTGTGTCTCTGTCTGTGTCTCTGTCTGTGTCTCTGTCTCTCCTATATATATAAAACAGGATGTGCGACTGTTTGTTTGTTTTTTCTTTTCAATTGTAAGAAAATAACTGTAATTGCAACTCTGGAAATGTATGATTTAAGATTTGGATGTTGGTTGTCTTTTATGTTGTTTTACCCATTCTCAGTGCTTCAGAGCATAGTGAGAAAGCTTATCCATGTCTTAACAAGGTCAACAGCTTGTTGTCTTATAAATAAGCTGTCGTCTACCTCCAGTTCTTCTAATTCCACTCCACTATTTGTAGGTCCATTCTTGTAGGAGACTGTATCTATGTCTTGAAACACCATTATGTTTTAAACCTTCAACAAAATTGCTTGAGCATGACCAAAGAGGACCACAGTTGAGCCAGGATTGTGCTCCAAATCTTCTAACTGATTAGATAACTTAACATTACTGATTAGATTAGATTAGATTCAACTTTTTGTTGTGATTGCACTCAACAGAATTTGACCTCAGCATTTAACCCATCTGTTCAGTGAAACACACACTCTAGTGAACACACCAGGCTCTGAGAACATGTGCCTGAAGCGGTGGGCAGCCCTATCCACAGCACCCAGGGAGCAGTTGAGGGTTAAGTGCCTTGCTCAAGAGCACTTAAGGCATGACCTGGGGTCAAACCAGCGACCTTCCAGTCACAAGACCAGATTCCTAATCAGTAGGCCAAGGCTGCCCCTAAACAACGCCATCATCGAGACATCTTTAGATGCTGTATTTGATTGATGCTGACAAAATAGGTAACCGTCCTTTGTAGAAATGTATATATTTTTGATTAATGTGCTTTGTGTTGCTTCTATGCTGTTGTACAGAAATGACTTACTGCAGCTGTGATTTCTGCTGCAGCTTCTTGCCTCTGGCATTACGAGTCTCATCAGAGTCTAATTATCTCATTAACTATGTATTACCATAAGCCAGACACATCACTAGGGGAAGCTGCAGTTATTGTACCTCATGTATAAATACATATTAGTATGTATCACCCTGCTTGGACTCCTTTTATGAGCCATACGCTTCAGCAGGGTTGAAGAAAGCGGAAATGAATTTAGATTTTGAAAAGCAACCTCCTCAGATTTTGGCATATTTGCTGTTATTGAAGGAGTTTGGACACCTTAATCTCATGTGCAATCCAGCATCTCATGTACAATGTCTGAGATTTTTTTTTTCTTTCAAACCTGAATGTATTTAAGTTTAATGACTGCTTATGTTACAGTAATCCTCATTGTTGGGAACATTGAGTCAGAAAGGAGGAGGTTCATTGATTGGTGAGCAGTTTATAATCTGAGTGTTCATGGCTTGTGATGGACACGCACAATCAGTGATGGAAAGCTTGAGAACTTTCCTCAGCTCAGTCTTCAGTACTCTCGCCACTGTGCTTGGATGTGCTTTTTATACAGTGCCTTTACCAGCCAGTAGGTGGCACTGTTCATCCACTGAATGGAAGTTCTTCACAAAGCAACATTTCCAAGATGACTTTACTACTCTGATATGAATGATGTCAGACTTAATTTATTATCGAAAGTCAAAAAAGAAAGTATTTTGAACAGAGATCTCATGATTTCTGTTTTGCAGTGATGAGTTGTGGCTTTCTGTCTTTAGTGATGTCAAAAAAGAAAATAAATCAGTGAAACGGTTTAACATACAAATGAAGCTTGAAACCACAATTGGATCTTGCAGATACTGTACACTTGATTTCTTTCTCTTCTTCAGTCTTGATTTGGAATGACTGTTTTGTTTAAGTTGCCGTTGAATGCAGTTGAATTATTAATTAAATGTCAATTCATTTAATCTAAAATTTTATGCCATTCACTTTTCAGTTACAGTAGGCCAGTTGTTAATTGTATTGATTAATTAATTGTAACTTGATGTTTTAAATTGCTGTTTTAAGTGTACGTGCAGTGATATATCATGACTCGAGAACCCACATTTGGGTTTATTCACCCATAGATGGCACTATTGCTCAGTGCAGCAGAAAGCAAAAAAAACAACAAACCTTTTACGTGCCAGATATAAACTTCATAGAAAGCCAGCTCTCTTTTACTCCCTTCTATAGATGGAGAGGAACATTGTAGTAGTGATTTACATAAAACAGATAGTACTGCCTGTAAACATTAACTGCCAACGGTTCCTACATCCTTGTTCCAAAGAGAGGTTTCAGGATGCCCTGGCTTATGTGTCAATGGGTTTAAGGGTAGGGTTTTGTTCATAGTCAGTTATGATAAGATTAATCAGATTTGTTTACATTTCTGCAGCTGGTGTTTTTGCATTATTGGCCTTTAAGGGGTGCTATGCCTTTCCCGGTCCCTGCTGTAAACTGAACACTGACTTTTTTCCCGTTAGTTTCCCGTGTGTAGCAGGAGTAGCATTTTCAGTGAATGCATGTGTACACCTTGCTAGTGCCGCAGCTCATTCATGAAAAAGCCAGTACTCGGAACAGTGCGATTGGCTGAGCCGCATCTACGTAGTGCTACCCGTCTGTCGGAGGCAACCAATGAAGAAAGCTCCAGCAGCTCTCGGTGACTGAGTCTCTCCTGTTGCAGTGCAGCGCTCTACACACTTACTGCAGCCTTGCCAACTCGCCCAATGCAGCGCTCCGCTGGAACAATTTCCAGCAAGCCGGTGAGACCTCTCTGACTTTTCTTCAGCCACCAGGTTCTCTTCCATTCAGACCACTGCAATGAAGAGAGGAGACTGAAAGAGAAGGAGGATGGATGGATGGAGAGAATTTTGGAAAGAAGGAGACTGGGGAGCAGAGCAGAAGACATGGTTTGAATGGAGTCGACAATGAGGCGTGAGCTGCACCGAGGAGGGAGTACGCTGTTCGCTGTCATTAGCGAACATGAGGCTCCATATTTTTGCTGAAGCTGAGCAGAGAACATCACATTAGAGGATTTGTGGAGCTATTTGGACTGTGTTAAATTTGTCTGATGATGTGTGTGTGTGTGTGTGTGTGTGTGTTTGTGTGTTTTCCCCACTCAGTCAACGTGTATAAGACTCCTTTGAAACATGTTCTTTTTTCCAAATCATTGTCGTGACACTAAACCTGAAATGAATATTTAATTGGGCAAGATATCAAAAATTAATTTTGGAATGTTCTTTTTTTTGGGTTCTACATCTCTTATGTACAATGTTAAGAGCACACCGACCCATTCTACCCGTCCTCATCCACATAGCAGATGTTAACAACAAAGCTGTGAAGGAAACAGACCAGTGTTCAGGTGTCTCAAACACCGGTCCTTATCATAGCACAGGCTGTAGAGTCATGAATGGAATATGTGTCTCATTATGACGATTGATGTTTGAAAAATATTTGGAGATCAACACAAGCACTCTATCAAATGATGTGTAATTTCCTCAAGTTCACCATGAAAATGGGAATTTCAGTCTCTGGAGGAAAGGATTTGACTTGTTGTCTTTTTGCTTTAACGTAAAAATTACAACTACAATCACTGTCAGGGTCATTAGTTGTAGGGAAGGGATACCACAATCTACTACACACATATGGGTTCCAGGACTACATTCCCAAAACATCTCTGAGGTTCAGGATTCACTATCAGCACTGCGTTCACTTTAACCAAAGCAGAAAGTAAATCAAACCCTTTCACTGTAGACCAGTCATGGTTTCATGTCCACTGATAAATGCCCTTGCTTTCCTGGAGAACCTATGAACATGCCCTTGTTAGACACCATGCTTCTTTGACCTGTCCAACGTCTGGGTTCTTTTTCTGCCTGGTGGTCCCTCTTGACCTACAGTTAAAGTGCGGAAGGAGGACAGGGTCTGTATGACTTATGTCAACTGGCTATTAAGCTGTAAATCCAAACCAGAGTGCCTTTTTAATTGAAACTCGTCTTGAAGTGGCCTCTTCTCTCTATCCTTGGCCTGTGCTGAGTAAATGTACTGGCTAAGATAAACACTGTTCTGTTTCTCTCTCTGCCTTACGTAGGGATTAAGTTGACTTTGTCGTCTCAAGCAACAATGCTGCAGTGGATCTGAAAATATCTTCTGATTTCAGGTCAGATAACTTTGAGGTCATTGACTGGCCATTTTTACTTGTGTTTTAACTTGGAAGTGCTGCTGGTTGGTAACGGGAGGACAACCGGACAAATGCAGAGGTGTAGCATTCACAGCTATCAGATGGATTTCTGTGTTGTAAGCTCCACTTTGTTGCCGCAGCACATAATGTTTATGTGACCCACCAAGGTCTTCATCTGCTGAGGCACTCATGCCACCTTGTTTCTATTGCTCAGGACCCTTAAACCAAGCCTATCCCCAATCACATTTCCACCAGGTGATCCAGAAAGGGAGGCCATTATCTCCAGTTATGATGGAGAACTGTTAAGGGGAAAAGGGGAATCTGGATTGACCCAGAACGATGGATCAATCTGGATACTGTTCACAATCAGTCACAGGCAGCAATTTCCTCACAGCTATTTTTGCCACAACCTTAGCTCTGGTAAGGTGAAATGATGGCCTTTCACCTTGGCTTAATCAGTTCTGAATCCCTCCTCTAGAGCTTATGTTGCTGGATGTCTGTTTGGCTGATATCAGTTTTTATCCCCATGTGGTTTTATTGGGAAGGGAAGGGACAAGAAGGTTGTGGACCATCTCAACCGTCCTGTCAGCTTCTCTGAGCTATGTGAACATTGTGCTGGCTTTTATACATTTTAGTTTTCTCACAGTATCCCATTAAAATTGGTATCAATTAAATTTGGCAGAAATAACTAAAACTCTTGTCTTACAAGCTGTATGGTTCATTAAATGAGACATGCTTAGAAGTCTGGTGCAAAAGAGGACATTACACTCCTGTCCTAAGGCGTGATGGAGAGGTTGAGTGAGGACTTTCATTCTTCTTGATCTTTGACTGTTTTGTTTTCTTAAAACGGGGTTCAAAAAATTAAGCTGTTGTAACAGCACCAGTTCTTGTCAGCACTTTGCAGTAATGTCCTTGTGAACAAAATAAAAATGTTCTCATTCTTGAATAGATATGAAAAGCTCTTCCACAAAAGGGAATGTAATTAAAGTGGCAGCAAAGACCTTGTTTGGTGGCTGGGTGTGTGTGTAGGGGGACAGGAATGGCAAACCAAATACAAGCTTATTTGGATCTGCAATTGAACAAGGCACTGGGGAAAGAGGCTTTTCAAGGCAGCCTTTAAAAGCCACTCTTTTTCTCTGTATTTCTTCCCTTGTCTTCTTCTTGTTCTCTTCTTTTTTTTCTCACAAGATAACCCACTTTGAGTTTTCGCCCATCAATTTTAATGACTGCATTACCCTGACCACCTGCTGGAGCTGAGTGGGGTGGAGGGGCTGACCCGAGAGGACAGGACTCGTTATGGATTAATTCTGCATGTCTAGATCCTTGGCGTGCTCTGGCGCGAGCCTCGCTGGGTAAATACAAATGAAAGGGGCAAAAGGAGTGAAATGCTTTTGAAAGCCCCCGACTCGAAAAGGCAACAGCAATTTGCATGCAGCATGTACTTTTTTGATGTAGCAAAGCAAAAAGGTCTGGCTCAAGGCAAATGAGAAGTCACTGACCTTTCTGTGTTGTGGAAATGGTGAATAATTGCTCGGACACAGTGTGCATGAGCAAATCAGGGGCAGAGACAAGTTTTGTCTACTTACAGTGCAAACAGAAAGAGTTTGAGTAGCAATCCGTTAATTTTTATTTATTTATTTTTTGTTTTTGCCATTCATCTTGAAATATCATGTCTGCTCCTTGTGGAATTGTTCAGGTAACTGTGTATGGATCTTTGAAGGCTTGTAAAAGTTAAAGAAAGAAATATTGTATTTTGAATGGGAAGAAATCCATAGTTTAGCATTGATTGGGCATTAGTGACTGGGCTTGGTTTCGATTCTGAGAAGCTATCTACTGAAGTGTCCTTGAGTGCAGGCTATTTATAAAAGCCATAGCTGATGGCATTAATATCCCATGCAGTTTATATTGGTAGGATCAAGACTTGCTGAAGTGACAGTAGGCCATTCCCTAGCCACTGATGCTGTGGGAGCAGGGGCCATTGCCTGCCCAAACTGTCAACACCGATCAACAGAATGTGTGTTCCTCCATATACTCTCACACCAGCTCCTGCTATCTTGTATTCTCATTCTCTGCCTATCTCCCATTTGTCCTTTCTAGGAAGTAAACAAGTGGTGTGTACAAATGTGGCCCAAGCTGTTCGAGGCACCCTGAGGAATGTCTGGTCAATTTTGTTAATTAGATGTTGATCGGCGCTGTCTGTGAGCTGAGCGCTGGCCTTCCTTAATTGTTTAGATTTATCTGCTTGCGTGTATGAGGACCATGAGTAGAATGGTAACAGCAGCTGCAGGGAGAGTAAATACCCCTAACAATCGACTGGATTATCCATCACCATCAGGCCTGTCTTAGCAGCCCGAGCATCTGGTTGATTGCTGCTGACATTGCCCACTTGCACAGAGTCACTCTGGAAATCTCTTGGTGGTGATATGCGTTAATAATGAAACATGGGAAAATTTCATGAAAGCAGCAGCTTCTGAGTAATGCCGCCTCTTAGACCCTCGTCCCTTTCACGTCAAGATACAGTTGCAAGAAAATGTACGTGAACCCTTTGGGATTGTTTGGATTTCTGCATAAATTGGTAATTAAATGTGTTCTGATCTTCATCTAAGTCAAAACAATAGACAAACACAGTCTGCTTTAACTAATACCACACCAATATTTTTATGTTTTCATTGGGCACAACATGTAAACATTCACAGTAAAGGGTGGAAAAGTATGTGAACCTATCGATTTAATAACTGGTTGACCTTCCTTTGGCAGTAACAACCTCAACCAAACATTTCCTGTAGTTACAGCTCATTCCTGCACAGCAGTCAGGAGGACATTTGGACCACTTCTTTTCACAAAACTGTTTCAGTTCAGCAATATTCTTTGGATGTCTGTTGTGAATTGCTCTCTTGAGGTCATGCCACACTGTCTCAGTCAGGTTGAGGTCAGCACTTTGACTGGGCCACTCCAGAAGGTGTATTTTCTTCTGTTGAAGCCATTCTGTTGTTAATTTACTTCTGTTTTGCGTAGTTGTCCTATTTCATCACCCATCCTCTTTTGAGTTTCAGTTGGCTTACAGATTCTCTTATGTTTTTCTGCAAAATGTCTTGATAAACTTTGGAATTAATTTGTCCATTGATGACAGTAATCCATCCAGGCCCTGGGGCAGCAAAGCAGCCACAAACCATGATGCCCCCTCCACCACATTTCACAGTTGGGATGACGTTTTGATGGTGGGGTGTTGTGCCATTTTTATTCTCCACATTCTACATTGTGTGTTCTTTATAAGCAACTCAATTTTGGTTTAATATGTCCACAGAATATTTGGTCAGTCGTGCTGTGGAACATTCAGGTGCTCTTTTGCAAACTTCAAACATGCAACAATTTTTTTAACAGTAGTGGCTCCATTATTGTTTAATGTTTTACTTATTGTAAATTTGTCTGCAAAATATTAGCATTTGCTAGAGATTCCTGTGTCTTTAGCTGACATTCTAGGATTCTTCTTCACCTCACTGAGTATTCTGCGCTGTGCTCTTGCAGTCAACTTTACAGGACAACCATGCCTATAGAAAGTAGCAACAGTACTGAAGTTTCTCCATTTGTAGACAGTCTGTCTTACCATGGACACATGAACATCAAGGCTTTTAGAGGTACTTTTGTAAACCTTCCCGGCTTCATGAAATTCAACAATTCTTTAACATAGTTCTTTTGAGAGTGTGTGAGGCATGGTTTAAATCAGGCAATTCTTCTTGAGAACAGCAAACTCAAACAGGTGTTTTTTTAATTTTTTTATTTTTTTAGGGCAGGGCAGAAGACAGAAAACTTCTGTCTTCAAACATTTTTAGTATGTAAGATACAATAGATTACCTCTATTTTTGGCAAATCTTTACCAAACCATTACATTTCTAAATTCTTTTTTTCTTTTAATTGTTTACCTCATTTTACTTAATTGTTGGTAGCCAATTAACCCGCCTATTCATTGACTCTCCATATTACTTATGTCCCAGGCTCTAGGAGTTGCAGATTCACACAGGCATCCTCTGATGTATGTGAAGTCAAGCCACCGCCTCTTCATACTGCTGCTGATACATTGCCGCCCGCCAACCAACACGATCCTGAGTTCTGATGGATCGCCTGGCACATGCCTCAGCCAGCCAGCATTACTTACCCGCCTGCAGAGAGCACAGACACTTTGCTCTCTCAGGCCCTGGCTGCTGATGGTAACCCACATGATTGGGATTTAAATGTTTTTAAGTGCTCTGAAACATCTGGGAAACTTTCAGAATCTTTCTGGTTCACCAACTTTCATTAACAAAGTCAAGTATTATATCATAAATGTTCAGTTAATCAAATTCCCTCATTGCCTCCATTTAATTCTGTCTTTTTTCGATGGCTAGGTGTTTGACATGGCTGGCCACATTGCCTCAAACTCAAGCAGAGGGATCTGATTAGATGTGTTGATGAGGAGGTAGAATTGAGAAGTTAAAGGCTTTTCAGGTTCTTGATGAATGCTTGGTGCGATGAGGAGAAACTGCACCTCACACAGGTACAACATCAGGTTTACTAGCCCTGTGGTGTTTTCACTTTTTTCTTGTCCCCCCTTCACCCCTTTCTGGTAAACTCTGGTGAGCTACCATCCCAGCAAGAGTGTGTACTTCGCCTTGTTGGGTTTAAGTCTAGGCTTATCAGCAAATTAGTGAAAGAGATTTCCATTATCTGTGCTTGTGTGTGCCCAAGTGTGATGTCATCATCATGAACCATCTGCTAGTCTCTGGGGCTGTCTAGAGAGTAAAGAATGGGGACGAGTGAACACTGATGAGGTCAGTGCAGACCGTCTGGCAGCTCCTGGGCATAATGGGTGAGCTTGTTCAATTGGAGGTGTTTATGGTGTATGTTTGGGGCTAAGAGACAGGGTGCACTACCTGCTGGGACTGTCTACTACATCTTGCAGCCCCATCACCTATCAGCCTGCTGGTGCATACATGAACGACAGGTCTTCTATTACTGGGCCCGACGGTACAGGAACACATCAGAGAATCAGGCTGATGTTCAGTGGCACCTATGTGAATGCTAACCTGTCTGAGAAGTGACCTCATTGTGCTGTTAATTGAATGAACTGACGTCCTCTCTAATGGTGCCCATAAGGCTGGCTGCTAATTTAGACAGGATTTTCACAGTGCAAGAATCTGAAATGTATGAGTACTCACAGGATTTCACATTGCTTATAAATAGCAGGCAATCTTTAATTCTGATGTGTGACAAGGGAGCAAACATTCTCTCAGTCAAGTAAACATTCAGAATGAACCAGAACAGTTTAGCAGCCATTATTCCATTACCTCCCATGCAACCGTCCACCCTTAATACGTAGCAACACAGTCCCTGAGAAATGACCAAAAACACATTTGGAATGTCTTCCACTAGGGACTCTGGCTATTTGAGTTCTCAATTATATTTAAATTATGCATGCAATCGCAGGGTGAAATAAACTTGAACAGACCCAAAGTCTCAAGTTTCCGGCCTCTCTGGAAGGACTCCCATGAAGGTTCTTTGCGGCTAGCACACGGCGCCTCTATGGGTTTTATTTTTGAGGGACAGCTCCCTTGCGTCCTCATCTGTGCCATTGATGAGGATAATAAGGATGTCTGTCTCTCGGGTGGTGTGTCTCAGTGCTGGCATGTTTATCAGTCCGCATGCTGCTTCCTCAGTACCAAACGCCACCGTTCCTGCTCTAATGGGAAGTGATTGTCCCAACACAATTTAGATTTTCAATTTTGATATTCAGTATAAAACACTGGGAGTACTTTATGCCCAATTTGCATATAAAGAGGTCGCCATGGACAAGCCATTCGGTGGTACTGTTCACAGCTATCTGTATTAGAGTAAAGCTTTAGATGTATCTTAGATACACTGTGTGTGTGTTTAAGAATGGGACATAAATGAAAGAGCCAGTAACAGTTAATACAACTTGTGTGCTACATTATCTCTTTTTAAAAAATTTTGAGTTTGAATTCACTGGATATCAGTGAAAATTATTTAAGCAAACCTTAGTTATTTTTTTCCCCAGTCATGCTTATTTTGCAGTAATTACACTGTAAATTACTTATGTTTGAAGTAAATGAAAAAAGTGGGCATTGTTGAAAAATGTCTTGTTTCAGACAGCTGACCTTGGATGGGTTTCCCAAAATTGTCTTGGCATAAAGATCATTCTTAAATGGGCAAGAAAGAATTACAATTAATGCTCTCTCTACTAGATAAAATGATCTAACTGCAGAACTTCTGGGCAAACTGGGCCCTAATTGTTGATGTTACCAGCTTTAGAATGTAGTGATGAGTACTGAACTCGAGTTGTGGTCAGTTTAGAACTACTGAGTATGGACAGCTAGGAAGTAGGACAACTAATCCGTTACTTTGGCCTCTTCAATAGTTAGCTTGTACTTCATTAGTTTGAAAAAATGAGGAAAATTAAAGAAATTCTTAATCACTATTATTTTTAATGGTAAATAATTGTATTTAAATGATCATGACAGTCATAGGAGGAGGGCAAGTTGAAAGAGACAGAGAAACAGGCAATGGGAAATGGGACTGTATCTGACATCCACACGAGGACAGATTCTATCAATTATTCATCGCGAGAGTCATTTGAATTTGCAATTTTTGTTTTGTTTATTAATTACGCGTTAAAGCAGATTGTGTTGTGGGATTTGCTTTGTCCCTGCTCTGCGTGATAAATGCCTTGGGCAACTTTGTCACAGCCACTTTTAACAACTCGGGCAAAGGCAGGATTAATCGTCAAGGTTTCCATAAATTACTTACATGTTTTGTGATTGATAACAAAGTTCCTTCTTTCAGAACAGAGGCGCATTGGAAGCTGGAGTGTAGAAGATTCATTTTTAATTGATGACACAGACCTCTCCAGACTTGGCTGGTTGTGTAAGCTGTTTTGTGGTGGCACTTTTGGGCTGGAATTTTTTTTTTATTTATTTATTTTTTATTTATTTTTTTGTTCTTCCAGTAAAAGAAAACACCACTGGAGGACATTTGGAGTCCTCTTCCTGCTTAGGTGGTTGCCTAATTTACAAATTATTCAAGTGCCAGATGCAGTATGTAGGATGTTTTTGGGTTTATTTTTTGTTCTGACCGTGAGCATGAGAATATCTAAATGGCTCAGAATTGATCATGTTGAGTCTGTTTTTGGGTATTTTGCATCACAGATTTGTTTTAAAAAGGTTGTTGACTACATGTAATCACTGTCCCCTTTAGCCATAGTTACAGATTCCTGAGCTCTTCCACTGGAGATTCATGATTAGGCCGACTTATATTGTGCTTTATTTTTTCCACTTCTGCTTAGATGTCTGGGCTATTTTTCTTCAACACAGCTTGTTAGTATGTGCTTTACAAAATGACACTCGCTCCTCTTTGAAGTGTCACTGCATTTTCATCAGCAGAGAGCCTGGAGGCAGGCGCTGGAGGCAGAGAGCCTTCAGAGAGGGTGCCTTGAAGCATGAGGCGTCGAGGAAGGGGGGATTGTGCTAACGGGACAGCTGGCCCAGCCTCCTTAAGAGCATTAATGCTCGCCTTCCCGTAAAGGTGCTGGAGCGCGACTGGGGCTCGACGCTTCCCCGCTGCCAAGCGTGTAACTTGAGGAGACGTTACCGGCTGCACAAGGGACTCTCTAAGCCTATCAGTGTGCAGCAGGACTGAGCGTGTGCTTCGGATTAATATTTGGGAGAGGGGGGAGTTCTTTCTGTTTTTTTTCTCTAGGTGGCAGATCTATCAGCTGAATTTCATTTCCATTTCAACAGCTCAAGACTCACGCCGCCTTGTCTTTTAACAGCTCAGAATGTGCAGACAGTATTAGATGCTGTGCCTTAACTGCTGATTTATTTGAGCCAGGTGCTTGAGGTGCGACCCGTGTGCTTTGTCTTGGGAGTGTGTGTGTGATGTAATTGTGTGGCTGTGGAAGCTCAATTAATAAAAAAACTTCAGATATTTGATGTAAACTTTCTTGGGAAGAAGAGGAGCCATCAGTTTGTTCCTGATGAAGCTCCATACAAGAGTAAATTGCTAGTTTTTAAGTAAGGGTGCATTGATCAATAATTTTTATGGCTGATTTGATTGATTTCCGTATAGAGAAACTAGCCAGTTTTTATATTAGCCTTTTCATACTTAAGGCTAAATGAACACTTGAAACACACTAACACATTACCAGTACTTTTGCTGTTTAATGGGGCCCTCTGGCATTTAAAACTAAATATCAGCTGACTTTTTAAGTGGCAGTCTGTTACTTTAACTGCTTCTGCTTAAATATCTGGAATATGAGCGCTGATGTTTTTTTAGACTGTTATAATTAATGTTTCTTCTAAATATCTGGATTTAGCCATGAATATAGCCTTAGTTATTTATATGATGTTAAACAAAAACAGCACAATCTGAATTGATTTATTTTGCATTTGCCAAAATTAAAAGAATAAATTGGCCAATTGCTGAGTGTTTTGTGCAAAAATTACCCTTTTCTGATGTTGGCCTGACTTAACTTTTAAGTAAATTAATCATCTGCCAGTGTGCGTCCACCAAGGCTTATCAAGTCAAAAGTCATTGCATCCATTTTGCAGGAAATTTTAGAGCACTTCATGCTTCCCTCTTCTGACAAACTGTATGACGATGCCAATTTCCTTTTCCTTCAGGACTTGGCACTTGCCCACAACTGCTATCAAATGGTTTGCTGACCATGATATTATTGTGTTTAATTGGCCATCCAACTCCCCAGACCTGAACTTCATAAAGAATCTATTGTCACGAGGGTATTGTCACGAGGAAGATGAGCAACCCCAACCTAGCAATACAGAGAAGCTGAGCATCTCAGTAGTGCCAAAAACTGATTACCTACATGCCGTGCCACACCTATGCAGTTATTTGTGATGAAGGAGCCCCAACCAAGTATTGAAAATATAAATTAACATACTTTTCAGAAATTGGACAATTCTGTATTGTACATCCTTTTCCGTTCGATTTTATGGAAAATTCTAGATTCTGTTGCCCCTGGATTTCTGATTTTCATGAGCTGTAAGCCATATTGATCAACATTAAAACATTAAAAGGTTATATACAGTGACATTTAAAAGTTTGGGCAGGTTTTTGTGATTTTCAAAATTCAAACTTTCAGACTTTTTGGGTAGGAGTCTATCAGCATGACACATGTTGTGACTTGACAGTCTTTGCCCACTTTTCCTTGCAAAAGCACTCCACATCTGTCAGATTGTGAGGACATCTCATGTGTACAGTCCTCTTCAGGTCAACCAACAGATTTTCAGTTGTATCCAAACTTTGAGCAACCCTCCAAAACTTTGAGCTTTTTCTGGTGAAGTCATTCTTTTGTCAATGTGGAGGGTGCCCAAACTTTTGCATGCCACTGTATGTTATTTTACATGTAATGAAGATCATGTAAAAATTAACTGTATGCTTTGATTCTGTCATGGGTTGTTGTGAAGTGGATGATTGTAGAGAAAGAGATTTCTGGTGGTCATGGTCACATTTTATTTACGGTTCGAAACAGTGAATGAACCTGCATGCGTCTTCCTCCATGAGTTTTTAAATATAATGTTAATAAATGATAAATTAAGTCTTGAATGTGAAAAAAAGATGTTTTCTTTGAGGACTATTTAGCCTAAAACGACCTTGTACTTCTCCACCCTGAATGAATTTCAATACATTTTGGTACATCAGTGTATTCATAACCATTTCATGTGCTGATTTTTGATGTTGCTTTCAGAGGCATTAAATGCTTCAGATGTCTAGTGCTTATCACCACTGTGAACAGTTCTTTGTAACTTTCATTAGAATGGAGCATTTCATATCACGCCATTGAGTTTACATCTTACATTGTAAACATGTAATTATGCATTCGTTTTTTATGTATTTTAAATGAACTTTAACACATGCATCACATATATTGAAAAATAAATGTTCATTAACCCTTATCATTCTCTACAATTTAGAAATTACTGAATTTCAGGTAGTAAGTTAAAAGAATATACAATATGTTGTTGTCTTAACTTTCTATTACTGGTTCAATGAACAAAAGGCTTTAAAATAACAATCTTTTGTACAGTCCTGTAGAATTTACAATAAGTAAGTGGCAAAAACATTGTCAATAATCACTAAGTAAAAAGTATTATTAACTGTAGAACAAATTGCAGTATTTTGCTGGACACAAAATTACAGGTTCTTCCTGTAGTTGTGTTTCTTGTGTTTTTTACATTAACTATTCTTTCTACTGTAATCTATTTTACAGCATTTTGGTGTAATATACAAATATACAGTAGCGTATTGGCAAAAGTAGTTGGTAGTAAAATTCTGTAAAAGCCATATACAGTAATTTGCAGTAAATAATATTTACAGTGAATTTTTTTACCTAAACATTCTTAAAATTAATTTAGTTATTACAGAACCATGTTTTTTAAGCAACCTAACATATCACTTTAATTGGTACAATTATCTTGCATAGGGCAGTTTGTGGATTGTGTGAAATGCTCTGCTCTAGACAAATGTAACAATTCAGAATTGTTCATAGTGGTCAAGACAGGAAGCAGGAGTCTGAAGAGTTTATCTCCAATAGCTACAACACATAAATATGACACATATAACACACTGAAACACTGTCAATACAACATACAGTGTTGTGAAAAAAATATTACAGATTTCTTTTGTTTTTTGCACTTTTGTCACACTTAAATCAAACTTTTTGGAAGATGTGCATCCCATTACATCTGGTGTAACACTAACACAGCATTTAGCAACATAGGACTTGTGTGAAAATCTGATGATGTTTTAGGTCATATATACAGTAGGTCAAAATGTGCATGATTTCATTTTGATGAGATGCTACGTAATCTTAGAATCAATCTTTAGTTGGCTAGATATGACAAAGTAGAAATATAAAGTGGTACTTACCATCTTAACCTGTTGTATGCACATTCCAAGCTCAATGTTCTCAAAGTGGAATCTCATAATACAGTATTCACAGTACTTTTACTGTAAAATTGGGCAAATTACAGTGAGCACACCCCTTTCCTGTAATTATGCTTATCCATTATTGTAAAAAATGTTGCTAATTATTGTATTGCTTTTGTATACCCAGGATGCACTGCAAAATACAGTTAAAGATGATAAAATAATAAAACAGTATATTGTTGTATAAAATACTGTAGAAAATGCAGCAATTTTTACAGTGTAAGTAAACTCTCCTTATGGTTTGTCATCACTTTTTACTCATAAAATTGGACATATTGGTACATTTATTTGTTGTTGTGGTTTGCAGGCTAAATCACAGTGGAAGGTGCAATTAGAGATGTAGTTCACATCACGTCTCCATTCTTATTCACCTTGGCTCTGATTCTCAGATATCTGTGGCTTTTTGAGTGTCTCCACTTCATGTGCTGTGAACAGTGGCCACTGGAATGAATACATTATCTAATCTGCTGCGATCTCCAAGTGAACCTCATTGATCCTCAGCAGTCTCTCTTTACCTTCTGACCTTAGCACTACACAGGTTAGCCAGAGCTTTAGGGCCTGTCCTGACAGGTCCTAACTGACTGTTTGTCCTCATGTAGTCATGCTTTGCTGTGAGTTAATACTTAGCAAGGCTGCACAGACAGTTCTCATGAACTGAGAGACCTTTTCTTTAGACTCCATGGTCAGCCTCACAGGACACATTTCAGCCGAATGACTATCTGAACTTTACAGGTGGTTGTTGCAGGGTTTAAATTTGCATATGAACTAAGGCACTTTTTTGGAAGTTCTTAGTGCTTGTGTCTGGACTGTCAGAGAAACATTCATATTCCCTTAACTGCTCTTCTTAGAACTGCTTTCTGGGTGAGCAAAACATCAGCATTAGTTTATACTTAGCCACATTCCTTCACTTCTTTTTAATGTGGATGTTCTGTCTGTAGTATCTTTTTGGCCATGAAGAAGCTTAAGCAACTTTTGTGATCTTAGCCAAGCTGTTAATATCAGACTGTAACCAGTCCTGTGTTTGTGCGTGGTCTTCACCACATTTTGGCCATGTTTTATTTGACATACTGCTATAACATTCACTTAATCCCATAGATCTCCTTCTGTTTACCCAACAAGTTGACACAGAGGTAGTGTTTCTCCCTGTTCTGTGTTATCCTTGAGCATTTGGAAAAAGAACGTTGTGTTCTGTGGGCTTGGACTGAAGCTCAGCTGATGGTTAGAAAAAATTCTGTCCGACTGAATTGCTGACCTTGAGCTAAATTTTTACAGCAAATGTCATATAATGTTTGTTAAAGTCTATCATCTTTCAAACTAGTTGTCATGCTGAGGGTGTTGCAGTTCAACCCGAGTGGAAGTGGAAGCCCAGATAAGACAAAATTTGGCCTCTTTCAATCAGAATATTAAGCCAAATGTCTGATCTTGCCACACTGTAAGGGGAGTTGGTGAAGTATATATCTGCAGTTAATATGCCACAATGACATTTCCCAGTATTAGATATACACTACTGCTGAAATGTGTTCATTCAGAATTTTCCATGAGCCAACACACCTTTATTTCAGATGAAATTTCCAGCTTCTGTTTTTTAGTGGTTTTGAGGCTCTGATAAAATCCACAAACTGCTAGTCCAGATCCAGGTCTTCTATGTAAACTGCTTTTTAGGTACATTTTGCTTTCTCCCACAAGTTTTTGACTTCATGATAGATAGATACACCAGAATATGAGATATTAGTCTATAAACAGTCTATACATGGGAAAGGATATATTAGTCCATACATAACCTCAATAAACAACATTAATCACTAGGAGATAAGTGCAGTATTTTGTATTTTTTTATATTTTGCTATGTCTTTGAAAAAGAAAGGTTATCTTGCTAGCTCAAAGCACAATTCCATCATATTCCTGCATTCCATCATTCATTGTGCTAGATATGTGCGAAGCATCCAGTAGAGAGTAAACAGCTGTGCTAAAGCCTATACACTCAATGTCCCAACTTGTGGGAGACAACAAACTGAATTAAAAAGTTCTAAAACTGAAGACTGAGTATCGGTAGCAACAGCATTTGTGGATTTAATTATAGCCTTGAAACAGCTATATAAAAAAAAAAATTCTCTGTAGGGATGCACTGAGTATTTGGCCGTCAAAATTATTCGCCAAATATGGCAAAAAACACACTTTCAGTGTTCGGCTGAATAAGTGAAATGACCAAATAATTTATACCGAACACTGAGGTTTTTAATGACACTGTTACATTTGTCTAGTTCCTGGCTATAGACAGGAAGCAGACTGTAGCTTTACTGCTGTAAAGTTAGTTTAATATGGGATAACAATTGTATCCCTTTTCCAGTGTAGTAGTAGCCAGTTAGCTCATCCCATCCATTAGGACTCTCCCCATCACTTTTTGCAATGTCCCTGACTCTAGGAGGGTGAAGACAAGCACAAGTTTCCTCCATTGCGTGTGATACAGCCACCGCCTCTTTTTGAACTACCGCTGATACACCGTCACTGGGGAGCCAACGCGCTCAGAGGAAAGCGCAGGATTCCCAGCTCTGAATGGACCAATCACTAGACACCTAAGCCAGAGCACATTGCAGTGTGAAAGTGATAGGGAGAGAGAGTGCCATCTACCTACCCAGAGAGAACATGGCCAATTTTTGCTGTCTTGGGCCCCGGCTGTTGATGGCAAACTGCCGGACTGGGATTAGAACTCACAATCCTCTGGTCATAGTGTCAGTGTCTTGCTGAGCCACTTGGAGCCCCAAAAATCGTCCTTTTCCTCAGCAGTTAACAAAACACAGGTTCACCAGCATAGTTACAGTTTGGTGGTGAAATGGAAGAAGACAACAAACTACAAGCACAACCTTTACTAAACAGTGAAGAGATACATTGTCAAAAGAAGCTTCATAGATACACCAGAGTCAGTGCATTATTGTATCATTTACTGATATATGTCTTAAAGTGAAAGCTATAGTTCAAGT
This sequence comes from Crenuchus spilurus, assembly GCA_036984385.1. Taxonomy (NCBI): domain Eukaryota; kingdom Metazoa; phylum Chordata; class Actinopteri; order Characiformes; family Crenuchidae; genus Crenuchus; species Crenuchus spilurus. Next base: position 19,490 of record BRDA01021491.1, read on the forward strand.
TTAAATGTTTTGTAAAGAAGAAGATACTAAGCTGTCAGGTGCAACTGCCTGTCCTGGCCTGCACACATGCACTTTGCCTAAAGCTTCTGATCAGTAACAAGCTCTCATGTTAATGCAGTTCATTTAATGCCTGTTTCCATTTTTTCCCTTTCTTCTCCGTTCACTTGTTAGCATTCATCTGGAGTGTTTTTTTTCCTCTTTGCTTTTTACAACAATGGTGTCCTCCAGTTGACCATGTTCAGAGGCCAGCTGAGTCGTTTGTACTTTTGCACATGCACGCGTTGAGTTGTTGGGTGGTTTGGGAGCCCCCTTTATCTTGAAATAGATGCAGTGAGTATTTGCATTTAATTTGCATATAGCCCCTGCAGGCTGTTTGGAATGGCAAGAGGCTAAATTCCGTATTTATTACCCGAGTCTTAACTAGTTTTCAGTTTTGTGCCATTTGCATCTCATTTGCATGGGCTCGGCTTGGCTGGGAATTGGGGGTTTGTTGACCTAAATTGTTTAAATCCTTAAGAATGAAGAAAGCAACCCTTGATTATTATTAATTAAATTAGGCCACTTGAACACAGCAATAAATATACGTTGGGATGTTAAGTGAACAGAAGGGTACAGCCCACTTCAAACAAATGTGCACTGTAGGTAAATGTGTTTGCCAGCCTTTGCTTTGTGGCTGAGCCTGTGGTACATCTACAGAGAACTCATTACTTATTAATCTCCCTCACAGGACATTGTGAGGAAAAGGTGCTCAGGCTTCAGACTACACACAGCTTAAGCACACACCTGTGGAAAAAAAATTACCTTAGTTTGCACGCAGTTAATTAGCCTTTCTGAAGAGACGTTTATTATTCCCTGTTAACTCTTACAAAATATGAATTATGAAAACCATGGAAGGGATTACAGCTGGCACAACTACAAGGAGGCAGAACAGTAAGAGTAAATATTTCCTCTGTGACCTGTTGAAAATCTCCCTGGCAGTGGTTCAGAGCAGAGCGGAAGGCCTTTCCCTTTCTGCTCAAATGCTCTTTGTTGTTTTCTTCAACCACTGGTTCTCTTGAGGCAGTGGCAGCAGAATGCTAATTGGTACATTCATGGTTCTGACACGAGTTCAACAGGTGAGGTTTTAGAGTCAGAGTGACCACAGTGCACAGTGTTGTTTCTCAAAACCACAATTTACACTGAAAATAAACAGTATGTACTACAAATGCTCTTAGCAAGCAGTTTTCATCTAACAAACGTTCAACAGGTGTGAAGAATCTTCAGGACTTTTGAGAAGCAACTCTCTGTCTGCCTGCCTGCCTCGGCCTCTCTGTCTGTCTGCCTGCCTCGGCCTCTCTGTCTGTCTGCCTGCCTCGGCCTCTCTGTCTGTCTGCCTGCCTCGGCCTCTCTGTCTGTCTGCCTGCCTCGGCCTGCCTCGGCCTCGCTCTGCCTGCCTCGGCCTCGCTCTGCCTGCCTCGGCCTGCCTCGGCCTCGCTCTGCCTGCCTCGGCCTGCCTCGGCCTCGCTGTCTGTCAGCCTCGCTGTCTGTCTGCCTCGGCCTGCCTCGGCCTCGCTGTCTGTCTGCCTCGGCCTGCCTCGGCCTCGCTGTCTGTCTGCCTCGGCCTGCCTCGGCCTCGCTGTCTGCACGTCTCGGCCTCTTTATCTGGCTGGCTGTCTGCCTTTTGCTTTCTCTGTCTTCTTTTCCCTCTGCATCACTCTACCTCTCTTCTTCTGCTTTGCTCACACTTTATCTTGTTTTTTTTGCTGTCCCTCTTGTTCTTATTTTCTTTTTCTTTCTTTCTTTCTTTCTTTTCATTTCTGGGCCACAAATCTCTTGCACATTTTGGTGCAGCTCAAAGGCAGATTACTCTCCTCCATGTGCTAGTGCTGCTTTTGTACCTGTGGCAGGTGTCGGTGCTTGGCAGCTGGCTGAAGGGAGGGTCGTGCTGAGGCTTTTCTCCACGGGAGTGGCGCAAGTTTAAACTGCCGGCTCGCTGAAAGCACGCCATGCCAGACGGGCCTCTTTGTACTGGCTCTGCCACCTGGCCCTGCCTGGAGAGATTTGAATAGAAGCAAGACTCAAATATTTACCTTTTCCCCCAGGGCTGTGCAGCTTAACCCATAGATTCAGTGCTTTTTTCACCACATTCATCATGAAAGCTAAAGCACATTTGCGTCTTCCAACCCACAGATACAATCCTTTGTGCCTCACACTAGAGCTGACGTTCTCTTGCACACTTTTGGACTACCTTGACAGCTGACAGAAAATGACTTGAAAGGAGTATCACTCAGTACCTGACAAGTGTGACGGAGAACACAGCAAAAAACATACCTGGTTGATCAAATCTTTAAATGGTTTGTTCTGACACTAAATGACTTCACAATTTCCCATCTTGACCTACTTTGGGAAAACTTGGAGTTCATGTCTGGAGTTTGGAGTTCATTGTCTGTTTGCAAAACTGAGAATCCCTGAACCTCGTACATAATGCAGCAAGCAGTACATATCATACAAACAGTTGCCATTTTTCCCCCCAACTGCTGCTGAGAAAGATGAGCCTATCTTGTGCCTGCTGGTAATGTTATCACCCGAAGGGTAAGTTATTTCTCGCAGTTTGTCACAGCCACAATCCCTGCATGTCACCAAAGCGCCGATCAAAGAGCATGCTGGGACTGGAGTGATCCATGGGGAATTGGTGATTTTCTGTGGTGTGAGGTGTCTATTCCACAAAGCACATCACCACATGCCTTTTTCTACCTCATTGATGCTTCATAATCTGTTGTTGAGGGATAGACATGATGTTTTTATTGAGTTAATCAGGTATTGTAAACTTAATCAGGTATTGTAATGCGGCAGGCATAGTTTGGAATTAAAAAAGTGAACATTTCTTGTAGTTTAAAGTACATTTTTGAGTGAGCGTCAGATGGACATCCTCAGAGAATGATGTTACACAAGTTAATGTTGGTTATATGTGAACATATTTTCCTTGTAAAAGTTCTCTTGTACAGCGTGTTAAATCACATAAGCTTAACAAGGATAAATAAAGGACTATCTCAGCTGAACGATCATGAATGGATCACCTTATGCTGCCTCCATGCCATAAATAAATATATGAACATTCAGTGTTTTTGTCTTGTGAGGGGACTATTTTAATTCTATTTGGTAAGCAAAAGTGATTTAAGTTCTGTTACATGGCAAAAGCAGCTTATTTTTGCGTCAGTCAAGTCATTACAGAATTTAAAAATTAATTTTATGCAGCAAATGTGAATTTGTATGAAATTCCATCACAGTTGTACAATTTCTGAATGTCATCACATTCTTTGTGTAAAAGCCTTAAATGTCCATCCGTAGCATTATCCACAGGGAGCAAAGCTTTGCTGAGGTGATGAGCGCAGATGTGCAAGGGAATATTGTGGGGTTTCTGCTTATAAATCATGCATATAAAAATGCCACTCATTGTTGACGCATGAGGACGAGGTCTGTTGCAGAGGATTAGGCTTGAAAGTCTTCTTTTGCAGCTTTGCCAAAGCTTTTGTGTCTCCAGATGTTGGACCACCATTATGTTTTGGTTCCCCAATGTCATCAGACACATGATGTTTGGAAATCAAAGCGTGTTATATTAGTTGGGGCTGGACGAAACTGACAGCCTTTTAAACTACGTTTGGATGCCATTCAGGACTTTGTAGGTTAACTCTGGTAATTGAAGTTGCTTTGAACAAGTTTTTTTTTTAAATTGATGGCCCAATCAAGATGATGGAGGACAAAACATGGAGAGCAGAAATCCAGCGAGTCCTGACATATGCTAATGGCTTAGCACTGTCCTGCCCCTGGCACTCCCTACGACCATTTCGCTGGCCAACAGCTGGCGTCTTTATTTAAAACTCTCTCTGTTTACCCAGCAAACTGACAGGAGCACCTTTCATTCAAATCTCCTCTTCTCTGTGAATAAAAGCTTGTTGGCGCTTCGCAAACAAAAACATAATCACGCATGTAATGGCTTTGAAATTGCATGTAAATATTTGCTGTGCGTGTTATTGTTGCTTGCCTACAGACATCGGCAGGTTTGACATATTATCAAAGACTTGACAGTTGGTTTCTCTCTCACAGTTGTGTTGAAAGACAGTCATCCCAAAGCAATGAGATGCAGCCATGCAAAAACAAAGGAATAAAGTCGTCAGAACATAAAGTTTTATCTTAGGTCAAAGAATAGTTGCATGCGTGTTTGTCTAGGATAATGTTCTTCAACAAAGTAAATACGGGAGATCAGAACAGACTCTTGCTCCGTGTGCTGTATTGAAAGTAAATATGTAAATTCCAGTATCTGTGAGTGAAATAGGACATGTACTCTCTAAAGAGCAGCTGAAACACACTTTCATCTCTTGTTCCCTCTCTTTCTCCTTCTCCCTACATCTCACTTCCTTTGTTCTGAGTGCTCATGGCTCTGGAATAGCTGTCTCAATAGTTCCTTAGACAGGGCACTCTTCATTAGCCAACACCATGCTAAGCTAGTGTTGAATGCTTTGTAAAGGCCTTACTGCCTGCCTTGTAACTAGATTATTTTGAGCCTAGACAAAATGATGGAGCATGTTTTTGCCTCCTAAGACACTTTTGCCTTCATATTAATAATGTCATGTTCATTTAATCCCCAGTGCTTAGCAGCTAACTGCTAGCGAAGCTTCTTAGCATCACTGCTTCTTTTTCCACTGTCATTTCTTGAGACACTTCCAACCTTAATCTAACAGATGTGATCCAGGTTATGTAAACTTTCAGGCTTATATGCAGATCAGGGGTCAGGTGTTGGATCTGGACTCTAGTGGAGGTAGTTGTGGTCTGGTGGTTAGGGATCTGGTCGTTTGACTGGAAGGATGCCGGTTTGATGCCTGGGCAGGTCATGATTAAAGTGCCATTGAGGAAGTCACCTAAACTCCAAGTGCTCCCCGGGTGCCGTGGATAGGCTGTCCACTGGTTCAGGCACACGTTCTCATAGCCTAGTGTGTTCCCTAGTGTGTTTCACTGCATGGATGTGTTAAATGTTGAAGGTCAAATTCTGTTGTGTGCAATCACATTGACAAAAAAGTTGAATCTAATCTAATTGATTGGGTGGTCGGTCCCAGTACTAAGATTAGACACTCCTGATCTAGGCAATCAGTTGAAGTTAGCTGACTTCTTTGAGGCAGTTTGGATCAGTTTACTCAAAGAGTGGACATGCTGATCCTATAAATATTTTGACTCCATTTTTTAGGCAGAGTTGTAGCTCCTCAACTTGTGAATTTTAAGTTTTTTTTCCTCAGTGCATTGATCTACCACTAAAGCTCAAATAAAAGCAATGTATCTCCAGCCAGCTTTCATTAATTATGCCTTTTCAAGATCCTAGATACATGGGAAGCACAACGTGTTCTTCAGACTTCACATTGAGGCTTGTAACAGACTTCCCTTTTCAGACTGTGGCTGAAAATTTAGCATTCATCATTTCTGCTCTAAGCCAACATGGTGGAATTTTTTCAAAACATCTTCCCACTTTAGACTTTATACAATGGCTTTGATTCAAGCTTTGAAGTGGGACAGGAATGTCCTGACAATGCCTTGCTTAAAGATAGGCTGTAGTGTTGACTGTCCTGCTCTGGCTGGTGTTGTATTATGTTGGAATGATTTGCACAAACTGGGTATGAAACGAACGGTTTTGCTTGAGTGGTGCTCAGCTGTGAGCTTTTTTTCTTTAAACTGTAGCTCTGGGACAAAGCCCCTGTGTATATAAGCTGCTTTCTGGTCGCCACAGGGAGGCAGATAGTTTTGTCAAGTGACAGCATGAGTTCCCCTAGCATAGGAGCGCTGGTGCAAAGACACTGAAAACACATTTTTGCCATTGCTCTAAATAGCAGATGGCTTGTCAGAAGCCTTTGCTGGAAAACCAAGGTTTTATGTGATTTATTTTCCCTTCCTCATCTGACTGTGCAAAGCGCCTGTTGTCACAGCCTCCCATGAATCCATTTATAATTTCAGACATGTATTCATGAAATATTCAACTGCTCTAAAACAAGCCAAGTGTGGTGGAGAGCTGTTTTGACAAAGTACGCAATTGTGGCACACTCAGTCACTTAAAATCTCCCTGCAGAAAGATTGACTGTCACTGTTAAGCTGTGCTATCACACCACCCTCCCTGTGCAAACCTCTTTTCTAACATGTCCTACAGTGTTCATACGTTCAGTTGTGTTGGCTTTTCAGCATCAGCTGTAATGTATAAGTGATATATTTACAAGATTCTCTGTTCAGTTCACAGTTACACTATTTTACTCTGCTGTTTTTTAGCATGCTTTTATATGTTAGTGTTGTTCAGAATACAGTGCAAGGCCTATAAATGGAGTTTCTCATTATAGGCCATGGTTGAACAGTCATATATTATTTATCATATTTGTTTTATACTTTATTCCAAACTAACTTGGTGCAGTTAAAAATCAAGCCATGGTAAGTCTGCATAGAGGCTTAGTTTTTGTATCTTTTCGATATTGTTGACAATTCTGTTTTTAAACCACGTTTACTCATGCTGTGTAAATAACCCCACCTGTAAATGAAGCTAACTGATAAATATGATTTGTCATGATGAACATGAGTTGCTATGCTAACAGGCATGTTTACTTCTATATGGAACAACACAATCTGCACAGTTTCTATGTATTTTCTGAACTGAACATATTGGAAAATAATAAAGCATACAGTATTTAGTTTCATAACTTTTACACAGGCTGCAATTAAAATTTTACATTTTCAAAAATGTTAAATTCACTAAAAATGTGCATTAAACTGTACAGAAATGTGTGCTCTGTATAAGAAGGGTTCACTAATTTTCACAGCAAAACATGGAATTTGAATCAGGGGGCAGAACCTTTGGAGAAGACTGTACACAGCAGAGGAACAGACCAAAGGTTTATGCATTTTTGTAGAATTTTAGTAGTTTGAGTGGATGATGCTAACTCTATAAAATTATTACATAAGCGCCTGATTATGATTTGAGAGAATTAATTAATTAACCAGACCACAATTATTTTCCGTAATAAATACTGAAACATGTCTTAGATCTTATGATATGTTCTGTATGAGTTGTGTCAGTGGTCAGTGTGGATGTACTGAATATTAACACAGTCCTTATAGGAATGTCTGGACATTTGATGACTGTCTTTACAACATCCTTGGGCATGCTTATATGTTTTTGAGTGGGTAAAAGTGTGTGTGTGTGTGTGTGTGTGTGTGTGTGTGTGTGTGTGTGTGTGTGTGTGTTTATATATATTAAAGCAATAGAACATGAGGGAATGTGTTATTGTGAAATAACAGCACAGCTTATGAGGCCATACTTCATCATGGTTATTTCATTGTAATACATGACCTTCAGTGTTCTGTTGCTTTTATACCACAGCTCAGAAAATAAAGAAATAAAGACATTGCTCCAGATTTGAGTATTATTTCCTTCCTCCAAATCATAATTCCTTAACGAGCAGCTTGTTGCTATGTCACAGTAACAAAGTCACTCAGTCACTGTTCAGCTCGCAGCTCCTTACTGTGTATTCTTGTCCTTTTGTTTTTGTCATTGTGTTCTCTTGTTTTAATCCTGTCTTAGTTTCACTTCAGGTCATTCTTGCTTTCTTTTGCTTTGGGGCATTTACATTATTTCTTGGTTCATTATATTATTTATAGTTTTGCTACACTAATTCCTGCCTTACCTCTGTTTTGTGTCAGATACAACCAGCTTAAATGCCTTAAGCTTTTTCTGTGCTCTCAGTGTCCACTTTTCACTGCAAGGACAAACATGTTACTTTAGTGTTTCTGAACAAAGCAAAACAGAAAATGTTTTGTTGAAAAAGGCTCCAATTGTGTGGCTGGAACTAATTGATTTGAGTGTGTATGGATGAATGGATGTATGGGTAGATGCCACAGTCAACCAATCAACTGTAGCACGTAGTGATTGTACAGAGATACACCAGATCATGTTCACATCCAGTGTAAACAGATGAAGTTAGTAGAATGTTATGTTTAATTTTGACAACTTCCACCTGGTAAGTTTGGCAACACAATACAACCAGAGCTTTTTTAATCCAGAAGAATAAAATATTTAGAAGTGTTTTGTCTTGATTTGTTGAATTAATCCAGGAAGTAGTTTAATGCCAGACTTACAGCTCACATGTAGAAAACCAAAAGCGAGATTATGAACACCTTTTCTGGAATTTTGTGCAGTTCTTTAGTTGTAGTGCCATACAAGCTCTTCAGTGCACATTTTGTCATGTCAGCAATTCATGCAAAGTGTATATAATAACATCAATATGCTGACTCTGCAAATGAACGTAAAAAGAAGATTCAAATGTGAAAGTCACAATGTCCACCATTTTTGGACATTTTAATGTATTGGTAAAGTTCCTAAAATTAGGGAAGTAAAAATCATGTCTTTTCTTTTTGTTACAGTGTTACTAGGTGAGCTGAAGTTGCTGCTTGCACAGTGATGGTTGTCTGTACGTGTTGATGGTTATGAGTATGTGTGCTAGACTCATAGTGAATGACAGCTGTTGCTGTTGTGTAGGCAGATATGCTGAAGGGTGAAAGGGTGTATGATGGATGTATAAGGGGTGCTGTGGTAGTGATGGGTGCCTCTAGCCAGGCGGAAAGCCATCGTAGATTATGTTTGCAAGCCCCGTCTCTAGCCTGCCTCCACCGTTGTTCTGCAGTGCCTCGCTTAGCTGCCTCTCGCCACCCCACCAGCACAGGCCTGCGGCCGTCACAGCCTGTTTGTCTAAGTGCGCCACTCAGCCATGGGCACAAATGCAATCAACAATCATTAGAGAGCTGCTCTCTCAGTACCTCTGCCACTGGCAGCACATCCCCATATATCAGGAGCTGCAGTGTTAATCCTGGATGCACTACATGAAGCCACTGGATATGTGGTGTTTCAAGTCTTAGACATATTTATTACATAACAAGCCTATTAAGCATCTTTATTTTATTGATCATCATGTTCCTATGTAGCAAATATTCACTCTGGATTCTTATGAAGATTAATTGTTGATGGTAGTTAAACGCTTGAGTCAAACACTAGATCTGATCTAAAGCTGGACTTCACAGGAGAGCAGATTATTTTTATATATTATTATTAATAATCTGAGATCCGGAACAGATAATAATTATGTTTGACCCTTTTTGGATGGATTAAATGTATATGAAGGTAATTTCTTTTTTTTATTAGTTTTTTTATTATATTTTTATTTTTGTCCTGATTGCAATGTTTTTTTTTCCTTTTTTTTCTTGTCCTTAAAGAAAAATACAGACTAAGTTACCTACTTTTTATTTTTATTTATTTTTTTATTATGTATTATGTTTTTTTTACTCTGCACTTGTATCATAGTTTTATTCCCGCCTGGATGCAAATGTCTGTGATCTTCCAGGCAGATGGAAGATCTTGTCACATTAGAAAAATAATTAGATTTTTAGCTGCTGATGTTTACTCTATTTAATCTATTTTCATTTTGATTTACCAAAAACCTTCATCGCTCACAAAGCAAAAAATATAAATGCTTTTGTGGAGTCACTCAATAATCTACTGTATTGGTCTACTTGGTGTCTGTACTGTCCCTGAGAGAGCATTTTGTGGAGGAAATAGAAAAGCCAGGCTTATTGAAAAGGCGATTATGATCACAGCTGCAGGGACAAGTCACTTAAGTTCCTTAAAGATCCGATGTTAAATACGGTTCAACTAACTGTCAAACTAATAATAAAATAAACAGTCTTATTTTTAATAATAATAATAAAACACAATAAATCTGTTAAGTTAAACAACAAACTCTTGTCCGATCATCATATTAATGTATGTTGATGAATTTCATCACTGAGGAGATGTGTAAAATGTTTCCTAAGAGACATCCTCCTGATAAACTGATCCAATCAGAACAGGACTTTAGTTTCCTCATTCAGATCAAATGGTGAACTTTTCCAAATTTGCACCTTAGACCTTAAATGCAGGTAGTGCTTTAGTGGTTCTGCATGGTCTGTGTACCCTCTTCCTCAGCCTGGTATGGTTTAGCTTGGCTAATTCTTTTCACTGACATATTCCAAGCAGTCTTGTGAACGGACTCCTGGATAGCCTTAACATAACAACATATGTCACACATGCTCCCTAATCCCATCTGTTCAGAAGTATGTTTATTTTAAGAATACGAGGAATACTTTCCACATGGTTTTCATTTGTTTGCAGTTCGTCCAAGTTCACTAACTCTAGACTCATTTTTTTCATTGACTGAAAAAATAATTTTAAGTTGGCAAACAACACTGTAGCAGGCATCTGCTGTAGTGCATTAATTGCAGACACTGTAAATAAATTCTGGATATGGGAACAGCAAACTGGAACGATCTCACCGCCTGGAAAGTCTCCTTAGCAAAGAGTTCACGCAAATGAAAGTCATTGATCTTGTTAAACTGTTTCTAACCGCATGTTTCTGAGACGAAACACATCACCTTTTGTTATGATTTTCGGATGGACTAATGTGAGAAAGTACTTAAATGTGATTTGTTTTTGAGCTTATGCAGATTTTTCTTCTCCAACAGGAGAACATGAACAGGTCTTCACACTGTGAAATTGTCAGAGTCAACATTTATTGGTTTAATGACTTAAAACTCTTTAATGACCCAGTTTTAGGCATCACTGAGCTGCTGAAAAAATGTTAATTAAGTCTTATTACAAGCTATGGGCATGAGCATTCCTCGTTGCCTGACCCAGCACTTAATCCCATATGCCCTGGCATGGGGAGGAAAAAAGGTTATTATTTTTAATATGCTGTAAATATGAAGCATTATGGGTTAGGGACATCCTTGACCTTGTTTTGTGTATTGCTGTGATGGTGGGTTCAAATGCACTTTCACCATCCCTCCCCTCCCCTCCGCTCTTTCCTCATTTTATTTATTTCTTTATTGTTTCCTATTGCTCTGTCTTTCCCAAGGTCATGTGTGATGTGTGGAGCTGTATGAGAGATGAGAATTTGGGGGTTGGGGGACTTCTAGGGTGAGATTGGGATGAAGAGTGTAGTAGGGAAAGCGGGTCATGCACTCTTTGAAGTATAGGGGGACCTGTGGAGCAGATATTGCTTACAGATATAGTTTTGTGTTTTTTTTTTTTCTCAAATTGGTAGAATCGCATCAAATGACTACAGGAGACAGGGGTCCTGGAGGGTGGACTCTGGCTTTGTACAGGTGGATCCTGGCAGTGGCCCTTTTATCTGCTCAGCCTTCCTGAGAGAAATATGACTGCATTGGGATAATAGAAACTTTGGAAACTGCGCAAAGTGACTCCTCTTCAAATGGGGAGATTTTACAGCCACATACTGAAGTAGGGTTATGTAGATCTTCATGAGCTATAACCCAGCGGTCCAGAGGGGGCTTCAAAGACATGTATATGAAAGCTTTATGGTTCTGGCAGGAATAGCTCAACAAGACTACTCCCTTCATAACCTTCAAAACATTTAGCATCTCTATCACTAGGAACTAAAACGGCTCCATTGAAATAAAGCCACCTAGCTATATCTGAGGCCCCTTAGTCTGCTAGTCTGTAATCAAGTCATTAACATGTTCTCTGAAGGCATTGCTGTGTCTTTGGAGATGTAAAATGTAATTGCAGCTTGCTTTGTAAAATGATTGCGGAAATGACATCCTGGCGTAAATAGTATGGAAACATTGCACGTAAGGGCACGACACAAAGAATTAGTGCAGTGCATAGTAACTAACATCTCACACCCATGTTCTTTACTCTTCTTAAAACATTGCTAAGCAAGAGACAATAAGGCAACATTTAAACCTGCTGTTTTGGCATGTGATTTGAGAAAACGCCTGTGGTGCCTGGCTGGTTGTCCGTTATAGTGAAGAAGTATTGGGTCTCAAACTGACACACAGCTTTGTCAGAACATTTTAGGTACTCATAGTACAGCTGCCATTAAGCTGTACATGGTTGAGCTTACATTTTCCTGCTCTTGTCAGGAGCGCAGGTGCTACTCACTGCCATAACATGGCTCTTCTCTTCATGTTAAGTGTTTTCATCACACACCAGGCAAATCATTACACCCAGGAATATGTTTCCACAGGAGTCAGTATTTACAGTAACTGGGTCCTTGTGATGCAAACATGTTCTACTGTGTGTAATTCACCCAGGGCTTATTTGCTTTTGATCAAATTTCTTCTATCTGCGGTCAACCTCAGCTTGTTGAGGACCTCTTTGAGAAAGTACTTTTAGTAGAACAATTGGAGCATGAATCATTTCATCTGAACTGTTGCCTATTTATTTACAGTGGATTGGTCGATGGCATCTCTCATTTTGAGCTCGCTTGCAGAATGAATATGGTAATGTCAGTGTTCTGGGTCATGAACAGGTGTGGCAATGGAAGTCCTGCCTGCTCAAGATCCTCATGAGATCAATAGCAGAGCCTAGATGAAATCTCTTCTTCTTTCATCATGTGTTGGCTGGGATCAGCCTGTGCTCGTACTCGTCCACCTACATGGCTGATTTACGCAAGAGGTTCTTCAGGACACCCAGAGCGGTATATCACACAAACAAATTGACATTGTGTACCAATCGAGTCGGGCCTCGGCACTGCCGAGGGGACACCGGGGAGTAATAGCGGTAGCGGACTTGCAATCAAATGGGGGACAAAGAGCTTTCATAAAGTACAACTTTAATCCCTTTTTATTATTGCCATAAATTATGGCTGATGGCCTGCATTTCTTGCTGCTGAAATTCATGAATTTTAAAAGGGCTAAGAGGGAAGGCTGATGTCATATGCAGAGAGATGAAAATAGAGGCTAGGAATAAGCTTTGTCTCTCCCCTGTGTGACCTCTGAATGCTCTAATGTAGGGGTCACTGCAGAGATGCCCATTTCTCATGGCTGGTCAGCTCCCCAGCACCACTGCTTTTGGAGGAGACAGTCGACATGCTACAAGCATACAAATCCATATTGCGGGAATTGTCCATCTACAAGATGCTGATGCTCTTTCCAGGGGCAGGTTTTAAAAGTACATAGCTTTGTCCTGAGCTTAGACCTGTTTTTATTGGCAGATCAGCACTGATGGAGTCAGTCAGTCTTGGACTGTGCTTGGTAATTGCTCCTTTCATGTTTGCTGTTCAGCTGTCTGCTCAGACATATTCTCTTCTGTTATTTGTAACTTCTTGTTTTCCAGATTCAAACAGCATTGTTTTTAACAACATGGTAGCATGGTTTTGATCGTGTTCCTGCACATGAATGGTGAATGTCTGCATCATATGCTTGTATTTTAGTGACACTAAATCAACCATTTCCACTACAAATGTACTATTCACTGACCAGCACAGGACATGTGCAGTTCTAGCTGATGTCTCATTCTCAGTTAATGCTACACTTGCATATATATTTCTCTCCCTGAGCATAGTGTTTAGCAGTGTGGGATGAATAAGGAACTCTGCTTTGGTAATGAACTGCAGCTGTTGCCAAACCTTCATATGACTTGTGTTCTGGGCATATTGTATGATCTCACAGCTCTGTGCATTTGTAATGAGCATTGTCTTCAGGGTACATACGGTCATGAAAAATCTGGAAAAGTCATGGAATTTGAAAATAGGCATTTTCCAAGCTTGGAAAAGTTTTGGAAAAATAAACCCAGAAAGCTTCGGAAAAGTCATGGATATTTCATGCAACCTGATACACACACACACACACACACACACACACACACACACACACGTATAAATGTATATTAGTTAAAGTAACATTAATTGTTCAGCAGGATTGGCTGAGGAAGGTCATGTCACTTGTTGTCTGTGTGGGTTAGACTTGAGCTCCAACCTGAGCTGCAGCTTGCTAACAAACTTTAAGATTTACATTAAATTCAAGCAATACCAGGGAAATGTGGATTTAATGATGTCTGGCTTCACATGGATAAATCTAAGGCTTTTGGGTTGAGAAAGACCAGGACCCGGGACATGCAAAATGTGCACTGTGTAGAAAAACTTTCAACATTTTTTAATATGGGAGATGCAGCGCTAGCTAGCCATGCAAAAGGTGCTTAACACTAGTCTGGTGCTGCTGAGCATGACATCAACTATTAACGCCATCACTGGCTTCTTCAACGCAACACACTCTGCCACCTGCACTGTTTCCCTCTCAGCTACCATGAAACAAGCAACCATTTCAAACGCTTGTCCAAGAACAAAGTTTTAACTGCAGAGGTACTGTGGGCGTTAAAAGTGGTTAATTCTCACTATTTCGTCGTGTGAAGCCATTTTTTACAGGCAATCTTCCCTGGATTTGGAAAAGTCATGGAAATGTATTGACAAAAAAGTGTATGAACCCTGTGTCTTGTACTTGAGAAAGTCTTTAAGAAAGTGGAAGAAGCAATTCTGGGACAATAACTATTACCAGATCTACTAGTCTTGTCTTTTTTGAGTTACGGGCTTTCACATTTCTGAATGAGTGAGAATTCAAGCCAACTGTCATCTAATGAAACCAGCTTGTGAGTTAATCTGAACTCAGAACTGCTCCATGGTCAGTATTGTTTGTGTTAGCTCTTAGCACTGGTTTTGGGTGGGAAATAATGTGACCACCACACAGCAGTTGAATCCTGGTTATTTTCTTGGTTCTGTTTTAAGATGGGTCTGGTATCTGGCCCTGGTACAAACACAATTCAGCTACAGTTAAAAACTCTGCCATACCTCACTGACTGTAGGAAAACAGCTTAAGGGGAGTAAGATGAGGAAGTTCTGTATATTTAAATAAACTTGCCCATTCCTAGCAGGCAGGCTTTATTGCCCATCCCTAGTAGATGTTACTGTAAATGGTTTTAGAACTTAATCTCTGCTTATGTGCAGAGTGTATCCATGCCCACACATTGTAAATATCAACCATTTAAAGGGCATCTCGGAGGGAACAGCAGCATTGTGCACTTTCAGCACTTTTATGACCGTGAGTGAACTGGAGTGGAGAATAAGAGGCAGCTGTTCAGTTGTTCTGTTGCAGAGCTGGCAGCCTCAACTTCAGGGGAGCGCCCGGCATCACATCTTTAACACTGATTGGTACAAGGACCCCAGGAGGCCCCTTGTGATTTGGCTACTTGTGGTTTAGCTTTGCCCATTCTGCTTAATAACAGCAATGGCCTTCTTGACTGAAAACAGCTGGAGCACCCTGTAACACATAGTGACTATTTCCTGGGCTTCACTTAACTGTATATCCTTAAGTACCATCTACAGAGTCATCTGCCACATGGAAAATGGGGTAAGCAGAGTAAAGGGAGCCACTGATTCAAAGCTAGATAGGAAATTGTCCTGGCTGGGAAGCATTTATCTGTATGCGTCTCCATGTTGCAGCTGAGTTTGTGTGTGTGTGTGTGTGTGTAGGATGGTTTTGATCCAAAAGTATCCATCTTGTCTAGTATATTGTGGTCCCATGTCGAGGAGGATAGAGTCGTTTGAGCGCACACACTGGCGCACCTCATGCCATGGGGCTTCGTTTGTGCAGCCGTGCACACACACTTGCACCTGTGCACAGGATGGGTATGAGTGCTGTCTGTGACATACAGATAAAACATGCATCATCTCATTTCATTATGACTCATATCACTTAACGTCCTATCTTTTGAACAGGATTGAATATGATGTCGTAGGACCTTATACTGTACATATGTCCTCTCAGATGCTACCATGGTCAGTGCCATCACTGTAGATAGGGATATATATACAGTATATATGTATGTGTGTGTGTGTGTGTGTGTGTGTGTGTGTGTGTGTGTGTGTATATATATATATATATATATATATATATATATATATATATATGTGACACTGCTCAATAAAATAAAGGGATCACTAAAATAACACATCCTAGATCTCAATGAATAAAATATTCTAGTTTAAAATCTTTATTTATTACATAGTGGAATGCGTTTACAACAAAATAACATAAAAATAATCAATGTAAATCAAAAGTATTACCCCTTGGAGGTCTGGATTTGGAATCATACTCAAAATCTCATACCACCCTCATGGAGTCTGTTTCTGACAGTTTGAGCAGAAACATGGATATTAGTGGTCTGCTGGAGGTCATTTTGCAGGGCTGTGGCACTGCTCCTCCTGTTCCTCCTTTCACAAAGGAGGAGGTAGCCGTCCTGCCGCTGGGTTGTTGCCCTCCTACGGCCCCCTCCATGTCTCCTGGTGTACTGGCCTGTCTCCTGGTATCTGCTCCATGATCTGGACACTGTGCTGACAGACACAGCAAACCTTCTTGCCCCAGCTCACATTGATGTGCCATTCTGGATGAGCTGCACTACCTGAGCAACTTCTGTGGGTTGTAGTCATCGCCTCATGCAACCTCTATGGTGAGAGAACTGACAAAATGCAAAAGTGACCAAAACATCAGCCAGAAAGGATGAGAACAGAGAAAAGGTCTATGGTCACCACCTGCAGAACCACTCCTGTATAGGGGTTTTCTTGCTAATTGCCTCTCATTTCTACCTGTTATCTGTTCTATTTGCACAACAGCAGTTGAAATTGATTCACAATCAGTGTTGCTTCCTAACTGGACAGGTTGGTTTCACAGAAGTGTGGTTGACTTGGAGTTACATTGTGTTGTTTACGTGTTCCCTTTATTTTTTTGAGCTGTGTATGTATGTATGTATGTATGTATGTATGTATGTATGTATGTATATATATATATATATATATATATATGTATGTATGTATCCATTTGTTTGTTTATTTTTGGAATGCATTAAAGCACCTTGAAATCTGTGAAAGCTTCATACTGAGGAATACGATTCAACAGTATCCAGCCCATTGGAATGCGGTGTATCAACTATAATTAACCTTCAGAATATTAGCTTGGCATGACTGTTTTATGCCTCTCTTTAGAGACTCTAATGGCATGCCCTCATATACAAACTCTTGTCTCCATTCACCTCTGTAGTCCAGTGAACTGCAACCTCTAGCATCCCAGGATTCCTGGAAGCGGTACAGGCCATAAAAGAGTGCCATGTCCTCAGTCCTCACAGCGGGAAGTGAAGGATATCTATTAATATCCCTTGCTTGCTCTCACACTCTCTGTCTCTCTCATTCATTCTCCTCCAGTACTTTGTGCCTCCCTGCTTGGGATGGAGCTAACCCTATTCAAGGTCCTGTGCGCCCTTGCTGAAGTCACCAACCTGCATTGGCTTGCTTTGATAGGGTGAATGATGGAGTTGTGACCCCCAGTTTGGAGAGCACTTTCAAGCTGAGTCTGCATCCACCACTTTTATCATCTAAAAAAAGGAGGGGAGGTACCTTTTTGACAAGCCTGATCACTTGCAGTCAATGAGGATTGTTCTTGTGTATATTAGTGTAGGTTGTACACAATGTCTTGAAAGATTTGAAGTGCAGAACAGTTCAATTCAAATGATGGTCATCAGCAGGTACTCTCATTTTGTTGTTTTCTGAAAGCTGCTGTGATTATAGCTTTTAAGAGTTTGGTTTGTGAGCTAGCAGAGGCGATTAAACACGTTGACAGCTTGTCTGGGGCAGCTTGGGGTGAGCCACTGACTGCTGCCTTTCTGGCCTGTCGTCAGTGCGATTATTAGCCTGACCGATCATTTTGCAGCAAGCTGGGCCAAAAGAGTGCAGGGCTGTCATAAAAATGTTGACCCCGTCCTCCTAGCTGCCACAGTCAAACTGCTCTTCGCCTGCTGGAGCAATTTTTAAATGGACACAATTACCTCAGCCTCCACTGTCTGGAGCCAAGTCTATTTGAGCACCGTGGGAGACAATTGAGACTTTCAGCAGAAGGGTGCCAACAGTATGTGACTTGTGGACGATGTTGGCACTTTCAGCCTTGTGTTCTTGGTGGAGGTCCTGCGCAGGACATGCTGGAGCACTGGAGGAAGTGCTTGTGCGATAGCATAGAAATCCCTCTGTGCCTTCATCCCAGTAATGACTCCAGCAGTGGCAAAAGTGTAATGACCAAACTGAGTGTAGAATAGCCTGGCAGTCACATCGGGCCATCACAACCAGAGCAGTTTCTTTGCCTCAGTTCCTGACTGGTCCTTTCATTTGCACTGAATCTCTTTTTGCTTCGTGTTGCTTTGCAATCCAACCAGCCTTCAAGCTTGACTGGAGGAGGTCCTCCAGATATTTACGTATTAATATCCTTCTTTGCCTTCACCGTCTTCAACCTTCCCTTCTCAAAAAGAAGAAGAAGAAGAAGGAAAAAACTGTCTTAGGGCAATATAACACCTTTCACTTTTCATTCCACTTGTTTGTATAGACATTGAAAGTCAGAGATGTCCAGCAGTGCTGTCTTCCACAGACGTGATCTCTTCTAGCAGTGTCAAGGCAATTCGTAAGCCCCAAACTTTGACGCTTGATTTAAAGTGATACTGTAGCAGCAGCAGTAATGGACATTTCTAACCCTCTTTGAAATTCATTAGACACCAGTCCCATCTATAGACGACTTTCCTTTTAAGCTCCTAAATAGGTTTTAAATACTTGTCTGAGGTACACAATCACTAATAGTTTTGGAAAGCGGTGGTGGGGGGTGGAGGAGAATCCATCAAATGTGTAATGTGCCTCCTAAGTGGCTTTAGTTGAATTGCATGATTATCTTATTTGTTTCATGCCGTTTTATCCAGCACCAGGAAATGGAAAGCAATGAAAATAATCACATTGTTTGCTTTAAGCTGCAATTATAGAGATAAGCTGACTAACAAACATGCACTTGCTCATTAAGGCCTGTTTAGACTTTTAGAGCCTATTCTTGTCATTTTCTTCAGAGGCTTTAGTGCTTAACCAAAGTAAAACTGTGTTCAATAGAAATAATAATGGGCATCTTTTGCTTCAGACAGTACTTATTTAGGTGACCTTGATGACTAAGCTAGTGCCCAGGGCAAAACACCACAAAATGAGCTTTTGAAAAGCATCATCTGTAGGTATTTGTTTGGGTGTTTTTTATTATTCAGCACAACAAATAGTGAACCTATACTGTAGATGTAATGATTGGTTTCCCTCATCATTTAAAGAAGTAGCTTTACACACCTTGGAGGGCCCTTGACAGTTGAATGGTCCAGTGCAGTGCAAATACATTGTGAAGTTACTGTGACAGCTATACTGTCTTAACCAAGGCTGGATGACTCACCCTGCCCTCAATGGTAGTTCTCCCTAAATGTGAGCTTCTGTGCCTGCAAGGGACTGCTGTGTCAGCCCCCCTCCAATCCTCTGGGACAATAGGTCTCCTTTAAGCCCAGTCATGTGCCGCCTATTAATGTAACCCACTGCCACAATGTGGCAACAGACTCACCATTATGTCCATCATCTTTGGCCCCCTCATATTGTAAGTGACCCTAATTATGTTTTTTATTAGGCTCTGTGAAGCACATCTCTTTCAGGATTCCCAAAATATATTGTATCCATTAATAGATTTGGATAATCACGTGGTTACACGCACAGTCTATGACCATGTGACATTTTGACCACTATTGCTCTCTTATTGCACAATATTAACAGTCCCAGCTATAAAAAAAACGCCAGAGCAGACTTGAATAGAAACACATTTCACTACTTAAACAATAATGCTTAATTCTTTTTGTGAAATGACTTTGTGGATTTGTGGGATGTAGTTGTACCACTGTGTGGCATCTTGTGTGGGTGTGTATGTTTCAGTTCAGATAGCCCCCCGCGGGAATAGTGTGTTCCGCCAGCTGATATGGCATGTTGAGGGTCATAGCAGCCAGACGGCACTTGGAGAACGTATTTGTCCCGAGGGCCAAACGGCTCTGAATTAGCACTAATTCAGCAGTCTGTAGTCAAGGCCCCTGCCTGCCACCTCTTCTTCATCCCTGTGAACACAGCCTGGGTAGATGTTTGTGACAATGTCTTTATGGCTTCCCCAAGTCTGGTATTTTTTGAAAAAATGTGATTAGTGCTTGACATTAACTCCAGACATTTAGAGCAAAGTGAATTGTGAAAAAATCCTGCACTTTTATCAGAACATCGACAAAACTTTCATGACATATCTATTGTGATACAGGCTCTCAGTGTGAGCTGTGTATTTGAGAACAGTGTGAAAACAGCGGTTTTCTTCTTTGACTTTCAGCACTTGGTTGTTTCTTACCATTTTGATGTGGGTGAAGTATTCAGGTGTTCAGCCTCTGGGCTTTTATGTTTTTGGCCTTCATTGAAATAATACATTTGTAATAAATTGTATCCCACTATTTATTTTAGTAGCCTTGCATTCCATAAGTAGATGAATTCTCAGAGCTCTCAATGTGTAAGTGATGTTAATTTTTTCAGGAAGAAAGAAAAATCTCATCACACAAAGAGATATCCTTGACAGGCTGTGGAATGTATGCACATATATGTACAGTTATGCATACGTCTTCTTGTCTTTCTGTCCTATGTTGTCTTATGATCCCTATTCTAAAAAGTCTGTACATTTAGTTTTTTTTTGCTGTATAAGGTAAATGAAGTTGTGGCACAAACTTCTAACTGCACAAATCTTGGTGCTGATGTTTGTCCTGCCCCCAAACGTCATGACTTTTCACATAACGCACAAAGCAATTATGGATTTCTGAGCTTCACAAACAGTCGTTAGTCTCCAATTCAGGTCGGTGCTCCTTGCTGTCACAAAGGATCGTCCTTGGTGCCATCATCACTGACCCCATTTGCAGTGTTTACCCAGTGCCTGTGTTTTTCAACCCCTGTTCTTTATGTAATATTTGTTTATGCCTCACTCTTTCTTTGTTGGAGAAATACGGTACCGTGCCACCACAGAGGCGTAGAGCTTTTCTCAGACATATCTTCGAGCATCAACAGGGGACATCAGCCACTTTGACTCACATGACTCTGGCAGATGCTGTCCTTATCTTTTATTGTTTCTGAAGATTGTAGTGACCCTATATACTGTATAGTCTCCCAATGTATGTAGACCTTTGTTTTCCTTTTTCAATTAGTTGAAGGCATCCAAGCCCATTGAAAATGAAAACATTTCAGTCATTTCAAATATATTAACGGACCACGTGTGTAGTACTGAGCTTACTGGAGAGTGACGAGACACGTGACGTGCAGGTGCGATGGATCGCTTACCAATAGGGTATCAGAATGGTATATGTTTATATTTATCATCCAACCACAATCAAATTCATTCTTTCTGGATGGCGCAATTTTTCTGGACAGGATGTTTTTTAATTGATGACAAATCAAAATGTAATATGTAGAAATAACGAGGCTGTTTTTAAAATGTAAGTAGTAGAAAGTACCGATAATTGCATGAAAATGTAAGTAAGTAGAAGTAAAAAGTCATCCAAAAATAATTACTCCAGTAAAGTATACATAAACAACATTTCTACTTAAGTATAGTAGCAAAGTATTTGTAGTATGTTACTATACACCTCTGCTAAAAATAAGCAGAAATTCTTAATTATTTTGACAGTAGTTCAACTTGGAGGCATATAAATGGACGGCTTATCACTCGCTGGTAGCAGCACGCACACAGACATGGATTCAAATGGTAAACGCTGTTTGATGGAGTGACTGCAGAGACAGCCAGTCACATGTTGGCAAGAAACGGGAGAGCCAATTGATGAGCTTGTGCGCGGTCTAAAGTTAAACAGGCTTCAGATTGAGCGACTTGGATTTCTGCTTATTCCTAATGCTCGACAATACAGCGTAACATTGTTTTTGGAAGGTAAAAACTACAGGTGACCAAATCTGCCTTTTTAAAAAGCGAAAGCAACATGTCTCGTCCCACCTCCAAATTACGTCCGTGCCTTCAGCTCATGAAGTCCTCTTTTTAAAAAGCTCTACCGGCTTGGCTTTACAGACATGTTTCGTTTGTAAATGTCACATAACTTTGGATGTTTTCATGTCCAACACTTCACTACAAATAACACACTGAGGTTTCTGTCCGTGTTTGTCCTCAATGAACCAAAATCCACATTTCAAATGCTCCGGGTTATATTTGCGTTTTGCCATCTTGCCTCTGAACATAATCACAAATTTAAAGAGAAGGGTAACGGGCAAACAAATAGTGATTACCATGGCAACGAGTATGCTGCATGCCTCTGACACTGCCTCTCTGTGTGTTCTTGTTCAAGATAAACAATGAGTTCATCATCAGATAATCTTTAATTATTTTTTATTGTTTTCAAATTTATTTATTTATTACAAACTGTCCGCGACCCACCCAGAGTGTGTCAAACCACCAGTTGAGAATCACTGAACTAGATGTTTCTAAGATATTCACCAGTGTAAATCTTTTGGCTCTAAATTGAGGACTGCACTTTGGTGTCTCTTCATATATTTGAGGCTCATACTTTTAAAGAAATACTTCCAGAGCAGGTACGTTTTGAGTTTGACAAACTTGTTTTTATTCTCATTCCCCTCATGTTTACATATGTAACTTGCCTGCACTACTGTCATACACTTCAGCGGCCTGACATGAAATTATTCATAACAGCAGATGACAGCAATGTCTGTTGACAGCAGAAGAGAAGCATTAGTGTAACATAAGCATTTCTGGCCAGGCACTAATTCACATTAGCCTGTTTGTGTAGTCACAGGTGCGTTGGGAACATTGAGGTTGTGGAGTCTTGAGTCTCTCCCTCTATAATAAAGCACTTCTGGTACATTTGTGACTGGCTGGAAGTCCAGACACATGCTGTTTGCACAGGCTCAGATTCCTTGCACTTAATTTTGTCTTATCTGCTGCTGTCCGCTTGCACAGGCTGGGCTTTGATCCTGAGATTTCTGCTGAGACGGAGACAGAATGTGGCCTGCAGCAATGCTGGGGTCATTTTAATAATATTGAGTGGGGAATATAGCCTATAGTGTGACTTGGTTTAGTTCAGACAGAACCAATCTAGTGCTTACATGAAAGGGTCTGGCCCTTTTCATTTCCAGGGTCATTTGAGACTCCAGAAGTGTAGACATGGTGTTTGTAGCTGGCTCCTTAGCAGTGTGGATAATGGCACTTCTCATTCATATGCACTACTGGTCAAAAGTTTTAGAACACCCCAATTTTTCCAGTTTTGTAAAATGACTGAGTTTAATGTCTGATTACACTCTGAAATGAAAGCACATGAGTTAAATAAGAACTTGTGGAATCAGTTTATAGACCAAAATGTGTCTAAATTTTGGACACAAAGTAGCACCTTTGTCAGATATAACAGCTGAACACACTCATGACATTCTTTCTACAATAGACATCAAACATTCTTCAGACAGTTCTTCACAAATCTGCTGCAGAAGTTCACATAAATGTTGACACTTGTAGGTTTGCGTTGCTGTTCACTTCATCCCAGATCAGCTGGATGAGGTTTAAGTCTGGAGACTGTGCTCCACTCCATGTTTTCAAGCTGACCATCTTGTTGTTTTTTCCTGAGGCAGTTCTGGCAGAGCTTGGACTTATGTTTTGGGTTATTATCTTGCTGTAGGATGAACTCCTGACTAGCTAGGTGCACACCAGAAACCTTCTAAATCTGTTGTAAAACTTTTGACCAGTAGTGTATACATTTGCATATATTCTCTTGGTAATACCAGATCCAGTTGTTTCAATCCAATTTATCAATAATCACTTGCAAATGCCATTGCAAGCAGGAAAACACCATAAACCCAAAACAGCATGTTCATCAGCTGTTGATGATTCATTCAAAACTATAATCAATCTGGAAGTTTTAGCCTCAACTGCAAAGTATCATCAGTCACCTCAGCAACTTGTGAGTGACTTTATTTGATTAGATCTTGATTGGTTTAAAAACAGACCCACGGCTTTGATAACAATCAAGTCTTTCTGTGGTGTAAATTAAGCAATCAAATTACCAAAACCACACAAATAGAAAACACAAATGATTTTCTAAACGCATCTGTTAGCCTTTAGTCTGCGGTGATTCAGTTTTTCTCATATGAATGTGAGTCATATGAGTAACATTGATTCAAGGCTTTTCAACAAACGGGCCTTCCTGTTTGCTAAGCTCTGACTCTTAGGCAAATGCATGCAAATCCAGTTACCTGGATTTCGAGAGAGAGGGAGAGAGGGAGAGACAGACAGAGACAGACAGAGACAGACAGAGACAGACAGAGACAGACAGAGACAGACAGAGACAGACAGAGACAGACAGAGACAGACATGAAACTCCTGGATAATTCCTGACTCTGGAAACTGTTTGGAGTGATTCACCTAAAACAAAAGACGACACCTGTTGTGACTTCACAGTGTGATCATTCTCAACACGTGCGGTCCACATCCATTACACATTTATGC
Organism: Crenuchus spilurus; assembly: GCA_036984385.1. Lineage (NCBI taxonomy): Eukaryota > Metazoa > Chordata > Actinopteri > Characiformes > Crenuchidae > Crenuchus > Crenuchus spilurus. The sequence continues at coordinate 43,730 of BRDA01021491.1, forward strand.
CCACTCATGCTTTTCACAGTTATACTCTTAATAAGTTAAATAGATTTGTTACACAATGACAGTGTTTCTTGAAGTGTGCAGCCGCATTCCTCCACAGATTGTATAAAGTAGTGTCATTGAAAAGACAAAACAGGCCTTTTTGTCTAAAAGAAGCTTTGATATAATGCTACTAGAATAAAGAAGACATGTCTAGACTACCATATTACTGAAGGTAAGCGAGTGGAGTGCTGGTAGACATCCCATGATATCTTATTAGATGTATCCCTTATTTTAAAGTAAAAGGCAAGGTTTTTGGCTGTCCACTACCAAGGATTTTGTAGAGGAGCAGTTCATCTTCTTGAAGCACCAGTGCTTTATCCTCGTCCTTGCTTGTGGCAATACATCACAATGTCTACTTAGCCCAGTGCCTTCTACCTGCTCTCCACCTGCCTTCACTGACCGGCCTGTTTATCCAGCACAGCTACCTAAGCTCACCTGGGCTGTCTCTCTTCAACAGTGCACTGATCGTGATGCATAGCCCCTTGGATTGAACCATGCTCCTAGTGCTCCATGTTTTCAGCTTCTTTCTGACGGCCTCATTTCTCAGCCTTGTCCCCCCAAGGCCAGGCTACTACGCTGCCTACTGCTTGCCACTGCACTGCCTTGGGCTCCTGAGAGTCTGCTTCATGGATCATACAAACAAGTCCATCTAAACAAACCCAGCAAAGTTTTACTGGTAGTAGGTACAAGACAAGAATCAAGGAACTCTGGTTGGCTCCACTAAACTGCAAGTTTTGGACGGAAGGCCATTATATAAACAGAAGCATATTTATATATGCAAACAAAAGACAGAAGGTATACCTAAACTTCAGGACTTCTTGGATTCACCAGATGCCCCCAAACTATCTGATTAATATAAGCCCTCCATTGTCTCATGGATCTACTGTACCCTCTTAACTTCATCAAATAGGATGTGTCTGAAACAACAGTGGGGAGTGCCAGTGAAGGAACTTCCATGTATTATGCCCAAACCATCCCAAATGTAATCTCTTCATATTGAGGAGAATCGGCTGAACTCTGTTGTATTACCAAGCTCCTCACGCTTTCTCAGAGAAATAAGTCCAGCATCCCTGCAGAGAAACCTTATTGCTGCCACATGTACCGGTGACCTAACTCTTCTGGTCACTACACAAAGCTCAAAGGTGAGGAGAACCTCATTCTATGTATAGCACTTTATAAACTGAAAGTGTTTGCTTGAAGAGAGGTAGTGTTCCCTTCACAGTTGGGCAGTTTATTTCAGAAGAGAATGGAACGCACACTTCCCTCTAGTCTAGTGATGGAAACATTTGGGATTGTTTTCAAAGATGGAAAAGCAGTCGGCTCCAGGAGTGACAGAGTGTTTGTTTTTTACAGCTGAATGTAAAATGTTTTGCTGTGCCAAGCACATTGGACTCAATGGTGCAACCACCAAAACAAAGTGAAGAATGAGGAAGGCATCCAGTTCTTCTTTACTCTGTCCGGTCAGTTTTCCATTCATCCATCCATCTGCTGTCCAGACATCCATCTTTCCAGTCATCTGTTCTTGGTGCTGGAGTCAGTTGTGTAAGTTGTTACTGTAGACATGTTGTTTGCCACATCGCTCGCAGAGCTCTTGATAAGCTTTGCTCTGGATTGGAAGGAGTGTTTTGGATTGTTGATGTTTTCTTTTTCCTTGTAGATTAGGGAGGAAGAGTGGTGTGACCTGAGCTAGTAGTGTTGTAGTAGTTTGTGACTCATATTTACTCAGATGTGAAAACACAATAGCTCTTTAGGGGGCAGAGATAACACAGCTGAGGAGGAATACAGCGTATAAGTCAGGGTACGTTTGTGTGTGCATGCAGTGCGTGTGCATGTCAGGGTGTGTGTGCATTAAAGGTGTCTGTCTCCAGGGTCCTGTTGTTTGTCAGAGCTGGGCTCAGGTTGCTGTAAAGCCTTATGAGAGTGGAGGTACAGGGGATGCAGCTGGGGCGTTCACACCAACATGTCCAGCCCTACTTCCATCATAGCCACCCACCCCCCACTTCAACAAGAATGGAGTGTGTGTTTGTGTGTGTGTGTGTGCACTATTTGACATATGCTATTCAACCATGATGCCTGCGGCAAAATCATTTGCTTAATGCCTAATGTGTTTATCAATATTTAACCCCTTTTGGTTCAGTGGCTGTGATCTCTCTGCAGAGTTTTTGTTAATGGCTTTGTCTTTTTTAAGGATGAGGGCCGTGACTAGGTTAATGTCTGTGACTCTAACAAAGTACATATGTTTGGTTCGCTGATTTGTAGGGAAAACAAAAACAATCCGAGGGTTCATTGTGTCATGTCACTAAATTTGATCTCTCAGTGATGTTATTTAGGAAGTTTAGCTTTCTCCACAGTTCTATTTTAGTCTTTATTATTATTACTACATCGATTCTGACTCTTGGTGACCATATGGATGATGTTTTTAAAGACTGTCCTGTTATCTGAGGGTTCTTTGTGGTTTATGATTCTCCTGATTGTATTCGTCCTTGTTGTTGCTGCTCTTTTACCTTCTGTTGATTTCAATAATAATGGTCTTTTTCAGTCAACTGGTTCTTGTCATAATGTGTCCAAAATAAGACTGTCTTGTCAAAATGAATGTCACTTGAGGAGCATTTGTGTATCAGTGAAGATCACAGCCCAAAGAGATTAAAGAGAGATATGTATCTGTACTTGTGTGAGCTGGATGTGTGTGGAGCCAAAGATCTGGAAATCACTTGTGAGCAATATTATGACGGAAACCATTAATTGAGCACTCTTCATATAAAACTGAGTTTTTACGTGAATAAGTCTCCCATTCTCTTCACTAATGATTCATGGACATGAGTGGGCTTTACGAGAACTGGCTGCTTGTTTTTCATCAGGTTGCGTTTATGAGGCATCTCTGGGTGAACTAATGATGAGGTTAATCAGCCACTGATTGTCCTTCAGCTGGCTGATCTTCTCATGCTTTCCCCCCTCATTTTTCTCTCACTCTCTGGCTTCATCAGCTGAACTTTTACTGTATCTAGAGACCGCCTGTGGTCTGCAGTAAACAGCTTCCTAGAAGAACGGGAAATGATGCTGAGTCATCTAAGGTGAATTAGCCTCCAGTTTTTCAGTCCTGTATGTTTTGGTCTTTACTTTTGTGAAAAACAACAAGGCCAAACACTCATTTTGGCTCTGATTTATAAGTCAAACTGGTTGTCCTTCTCAGCTAGCTAGTGAGTTATGAAATATGTTACTTTTTCTTTAATGGCACATTGAGTGCTTCTCATTTACTAGTGAGACATGTAAAACATGCTGTTTGCTGCTTGCATTTTGTTTTGATTTTGGATGGATGACCGGTCATCCTGTCTGTGTACTGTAAGTGGGATGAGTTGTTTTTTCCTGTTCTTTTTGGGATTTTTCCCTAACAAAGCTTCAAGTTGAGTAAACAGATGTAAATTACATAATCACACAATGGACTGCCATCACATGTGATTATTATACATTATTTATAATGTAATTTAATATTAAAGTCAAATTTAAAGTATAAAAATGTGAAATTATATATATGTGGTTAGCATGTTTACCTTTCAGCGCTGAAGTCTTGGGTTTAATCTTTAGTCCCCATCTGGGTGGAGTTTTCATGTTCTTCTCCATGTCTGTGTGGTTTTCTTCAGGGACTCTGGTTTCCTCCCACAGTCCAAAAACATGGTGACTAGGTGAACTGGTACTCTACAGTGGTGTTTGAAAGTTTGTGAACCATTTAGAATTTTCTATATTTCTACATAAATATGACCTAAAACATCATCAGATTTTCTAAAAGTCTTAAAAGTATATGAAGAGAACCCAGTTAAACAAATGAGACCAAAATCTTATGCTTGGTCATTTATTTTTTGAGGAACATTATCCAATTTGACATATTTGTGAGAGGCAAAAGTATGAAGAACGACTTGTGTGTTTAGGGTCATTGTCTTGCAGCATGACCCACCTTCTCTTGAGATTCAGTTCATGGACAGATGTTTCTTTAGAATTCTCTGATATAATTCAGAATTCATTGTTCCATGAATGATGGCAAGCCGTCCTGGCCCAGATGCAGCTTAACAGGCCCAAACCGTAATACTACCACCGCCATGTTTCACAGATGAGATAAGGTTCTCATGCAGGAATTCAGTGTTGTCCTTTCTCCAAACATAACACTTTTCATTTAAACAAAAAGTTAAATTTTTTGTCTTATCTAGCCACAAAACATTCTTCCAATAGTCTTCTTGCTTGTCCACGTGATCTTTAGCAAACTGCAGATGAGCAGCAATGTTCTTTTTGGAGAGCAGTGACTTTCTTCTTACAGCCCTGCCATGCACACCATTGTTGTTCAGTGTTCTCCTGATGGTGGACTCATGAGCATTAACATTAGTCAATGTGAGAGAGGCCTTCAGTTGCTTAGAAGTTACTCTGGGGTCCTTTGTGACCTCGCTGACTATTACACGCCTTGCTCTTGGAGTGATCTTTGTTGGTCGACCACTCCTGGGGAGGTTAACAGTGGTCTTGAATTTCCTCCGTTTGTACACAATCTGTCTGACTGTGGATTGGTGGAGTCCAAACTCTTTAGAGATGGTTTTATAACCTCTTAGAGCCTGATGAGCATCAACAACTCTTTTTCTGACCTCCTCAGAAATCTCCTTTGTTCGTGCCATGATACACTTCCACAAATGTTTTGTGAAGTGCAGACTTTGATAGATTCCTGTTCTTTAAATAAAAAGGGTGCCCACTCACACCTGATTGTCGTCCCATTGATTGAAAACACCTGACTCTAATTTTACCTTCAAATTAACTGCTAATCTTAGAGGTTCACATACTTTTGCCTCTCACAAATGTCATATTGGATCATTTACCAAGTATAGTAGTTTGCCTCATTTGTTTAACGGTTCTCTTTATTTATTTTTAGGACGACTTTTAAATCTGATGATGTTTTAGGTCATATTTATGCTGAAATATAGAAAATTCTAAAGGGTTCACAAACTTTCAAGCTCAACTATAAATGACCCTGGTCTGTGTGAATGAGTATGTTTGTTTGTGTATGAATTTATGTGTGTATGCCCAAATATGGTTTGGCACTGTGCTGGATGCAGTCCTCCAGGTGGACGGTCATTTCCAGTTGAGAGTATGCTGTGTGTGATTGGCTGCTGCTTCTTGCTGGTGTGTGTGTTTGAATTCTAAGTGTGTAAAAGATTGTGTTGATTGTGTTGTTTTGATTGTAAAGCATTGGGTATTAGAAAGGCACTATATAAGTGTAAAGATCATTCATTAATTTATTCATACTAGGAATGCACTGAAATGACCATTTTTGGCTGAAACCAAAACAAAATGAAACATTTGGCTGAACACATTTCTTTATATATAAATATATAAATGATAATAAAATTAGTAACTAAGCTGTTTCCCAAAATAAGTCTTGTAATTAGTCAGGACTGAATGTCTGTATTTTATTAAGTTGGTTTGACATCATTAAGTTTAATAACATGGGTTTAATTGATTATACTTTTATATTTGCATATATAACAAAGACAGTAATATATGTATATGTATGAAGATGTATGTATGTTACATTCTTACTAATATTTAATAAAATGATGAAAATTTCTAAAATGAATGATGTAAGTCACATGTATGTTTTATGTGCTTAATGTGAGTGTCATTGGCTACAGACACTGAAACACTTCACATTTCTTCAGCGATGTTCTGGTGGAGATTGTATGTAGGCTTTTGAATGCTTGACTGATGCTGGGTAATGGATAGGAAGTGAAATATCTAGTTCATTGCAGTGGAAAGCAAGCACAAGAGGCTGTTCTGACGTATGTGTGTGTGTGTGTGTGTGTGTGTGTGTGTGTGTGTGAGAGAGACTTGGAGTGAGCAAACAGTCTTCCCAATATAAATTAATCAATAAATACATAAATACAACTAATTTTTTTTACCCACCCATTTGCTTAAGCTCTCCCCCAGACATCGTCTGCATTGTAGGCAATTTTGATATGAAAGTGTGTGTGTGTGTGTGTGTGTGTGTGTGTGTGTGTGTGTGTGTGTGTGTGTGTGTGTGTGTGTGTGTGTTTTAATGTCAATTTATGATGCAAATTGTCAATTTTTAAATAAATAAACTAATTAAAGTACAAACCGGATTCCAAAAAAGTTGGGACGCTATACAAATTGTGAATAAAAACTGAATGCAATGATGTGGAGATGGCAAATGTCAATAT